>CAEGAF010100590.1:0-12163 GCA_903067075.1 Micropoecilia bifurca
TATCGTCTTAATGTTTGTAATGATCCAGCGGGACGTGGATCTGGTGAATATTGCGCGCTGTTTAGTCTACCAATCACCACGGTGACAAAGAGTCTAGGTCTGAGGGGTTGGAGGTGGAGGTGAGGGTGAAGGTGGGGGCTGGAATAAGTGGCGTTGTGGGTCATGGAGGACTGAGCTGCAGAGACGTACCTACATGTATGAAAATAGACCCTTGCTGCGGCAGAGACATTCTCCTCAAATTCAGATCTCCAGGTTGATTTTTGATTCATTCGTCTACAGGAAGTGACACTCTTCCAATTAAGAGGGAACGACAACAACCCATTTCCTTTAACAGCCATGATTGAGCGCTGTTTACAGAGTGGCTGGGCTGCATATGTGAACGTTCCATCTGCTGTTCACACAGGACGGTTTCTACAAGCTGAATTTCTAGATTTGGTCTGTTTGTGTGTAAAGCTACACTTTATTACAACTATGCAGAGATTAGCATAGGACAGGATCAAATTCTTAGCACGTTCTGATCCAAAATTAGCTTTGCACCACATTTAATTTTTTTATTAGAAATATTTGAATTCCTCAAAAAGATATTTGCAGACTAGAAAGTTTTTTTTTTGAATGGATAAACTTGTAACTCAACCCAACATTGAAACCTGTGCATCAAAAGATAACATTTTCAAACAGATACTTTGTCAAAGTAATTACAGATGACCACAGCTTCTGTATAAAGACAATAAATGGGCAAACAACAAATTTTTACAATTACAAGATGGGCAAAAACTGCAGAAGCAATGCCAACTTCTACATTTGTATACATGGATTTACCCTATACAAAATATAAATAAAAAGCTTTAAAATAAACGGATTGCTTTTTTATCATAGTATTATAATTGTTTTCATATACAAAAAAATGAGATTTCTCAATTATAATAATATGCAACATTTATTCAGAAGGGGAAAAATCCTACATTAAGAAATTATTGTTAACAAAATCACAGCAACTCTTATAAGAAATCATTGTACTTTTAACATTTTAAACTGTATTATTTACTTTTTGAAGTTCAGCCCATAACTTCCTGTTTCCATGGGGGGTAAATATGGCATTACATTTTTCTTAGGCCACACTGTAAACTGCGAAACATGTTGTTTAAGAGAGGCTGATGTGTTTTCATCTTCATAAGTCAGTGGGCGGATACAAGAAAAAGGCAATTTGTCTAAATTTGGCCCTTTTCCGCAGTCTGAAGAATAATTATAGCTTAAACAGGATCTGTAACAAACTAGGCTGGGTGAGGATTTTATTTTGCCACCATGCAGAGTGAGGAAAGAAAAATCTCCAAAGATGACAGATGATATTTAGAAGAAGGAAGTTAGGGTTTAAAAACATCTCTACAATAATCATTTATGTTAAGACAATTAACATGAATTGTTAATTGTCTTAACAATTATTAATCCTTTTTATTAGGGAGTGTTTCAGCTGTTGTACAGTTTTCTGGAAGTTTGTTCCAAATTTGGGGTGCATAGAAACTGAGTGCTGCTTCTCCTCGTTCGGTTCTGGGGATGCAGAGCAGACCAGAGCCAGAAGATCTGAGGGGTCTAGACGGTTGGTACAGCAATAACAGATCTTTAAGGTATTGTGGTGCTAAACACACCTAGGAAGCAATCAAGGGGGAAGAGACAGGACACCACAGAGACTCATAGGGAAAAAAAAAACCTAGAAGACAAACACACAGAAAACTCAAATCCTCACAGTACCCCCCCTCAAGGGCAGCTCCAATACACCCAACAAAAACAACCCAACAGTGTGGGCAGAGGCGCAGGTGGCAGACCGTTGTCGGAGGTCTGACAGACTTTGCCGGCGCAGGAGGCGGACTCCTGGAGACGGGTCCGGCGGGTGTGGGAGGAGTGGGAGCTGCGGGGGGCGGCGACGTCGGGACCTTTTAGAGCCAGCAGAAGGCTGTGGAGGGCTGGCAGAAGGCTTCGGAGCACTGTGTGGCACCACATCAGCATCTGGAGCGGGCGTAGGAAACTCTGGAACTCAGGAATGGGCAGCAGCTGAGATGAGCATTGCCTCCGCGCAAGGATCAGCAGCGATTGAGGGAAACAGAGGTGACATTCAGGGGCCAGAATCTCTAGAGGCTCAAGGCGACGGTGTCGGTGGGGCCCGGTTCCAGGTGGAGGGATCTCCAGCCGTGATCACCACAACAGCCTTGGGCTGGAAGGCACTACTCCAAAAAATTCCTCAATGAAGACTGCCTTAAACTCTCCAGACCTCCGCCGCGGCCTCCTTCGTTTAGGTGGTCCCATTTTTTCTGCGTCCTCACCTTTTTGGTCAGATACTACTTTAATGATTTGTAGTTGAGGCGGTGAGGAGAAACGCAGGCGAGCCCAGGTTGACATGATTAAAGTTGATTTAATGAAGAATTCTCGGAAACAAACTCCAGAAATGCAGGCAGCACCAGGAGACTGAGCACTGACTTCTAACATGGGACATGACGACTGACATGTCAGTCAGGTCAGGTTTTTAAAGATCGGTAATTGCCAATCGGCCAGAAAACTGCAATCGGTGCACTCCTACTTAAGATGCAATATATACACACATATACATGACATTTTTTGATTAAATTAATTTCTCTTAGGCATATTTACAATTTCTAAAATTTTTATTTATACCAGGTGAGTCTTTCTCCACTGAAAATGTGGACAGGTACCGGGTTTCAAATGATTAACATACGTTTTACATACCTAGAAGTTGGTGTAAAAATGTTTATTTTAGTAAACTGTTTTAAATGATCAGAAGCAAACAACATATCACCAACTACAGCTTAGAGCAGCTCATTGATATATTAATGCAATAGCTATTTAGACTGATGTAAAAACATTTTACTAAACAATATCAAATATTGAGATGTTTTACTTGTTATCAAAAACTGCGTTTTGAAGCCAAAAATACCTCAAAAACATATCAGGCTAACCACGAGAATCAACTAATTTAAAGTTAAAACTCAGTTTCACACTAACACAAAGACTCTACCATAAATGTTAGGCTGTTGAATTTGACCGTTCCAGGTCTCTATCAAGCTAATTTTCTATTAGCAGCTCCACAAATCTTTTTGATAAACTTTACCTTAAGAAAACAAACAGTCATGAAGAAAGGTATATTTAATGAAAAACCAGAACTCAAAATCCAAAATCACTGGCAGCACAGGGGACAGAAATAGATGTTAGACGAGGACCCGACAAGAGACAAAGACAACAGGTGGACTTAAATACACGTGGAGGGTAATCAAGAAACTAGACACAGCTGGGATCAATCAACAGGGAGGACAGGACAGAGACTCACAGGGAAACAGGACTAAACACAGAAAATCTCAAAATAACTATACAGAAAAACACCGATTACAACAAAACTTTTATCTTGGCTTTTTTCCACTGCTCCTCTTTCTTTTCTCTCTCCCTGACAGATAAGTCTTTTTTGCAACATTGTTTAGCTAACTTAACCATGCTTTAGAGGTTTGGATGCGCACTGCACACTGCAGCTTATTATACCAGTGAAGCGTGACCTACCGCGGCCACCAGGGGGACCCCCAAGAGCAATTTTTTTTTGGTCCATAAAAATAATGATTTCTACATACATTATCAAATATATATTATTGTGGACATGGACTTGCGATATGATATCGCCGTGGTGTTCCTGAGTGATCTACCCCAGACACTGGAGAAGTCCGATAGATATCTGCTTTTGGTGCTGTTGGCAGGAGCAAAGAAAGCGATAACTTGCAGATGGTTGGACCCAGAACCACCAAAGATCTCAGAATGGAGGGAAATAATCGGAGAAATTTATACAATGGAGAGATTGACTTTTTTATTAAGACTCGCTACTCACAAATATAACAAATACTGGAAAATCTTAAACTTCTATAAGGACTGACAACAATTGTTAATAGATGTAATTGCTGTTCTTTGTTGATTATTACATGACTGCATCTGTCAAATAGAATGCTCTGTGCTTTGTGTTACTGGGGGATCTGAATGTTTCAAATATGTATGTGTATTAAAAATCTTAAAAATGATAAAAATAAAGTTTAAATATATATATGATTTTAAAAACAAATCACAACTTTATAATGAAATTATATGTTTTTTGCTATTATAATGACATTACTACATTACATTACTAAAAAAGAAAAAAAGAGTTCCACTGAGGGGGGGCCCTTAGTGACCCTGAGGGGGACCCCCTAGTGGCCTTGAGGGCCTAAGCAACTGCTTAGTTTGCTTATGCCTGGCACCAGTCCTGCCCCAAAGTTTAAACTCTTATTCATAAAAGTGCATATGAGATCTCTCGTCAGAACAAAATGCTGAATATACATCAAAACAATAAGCTGTTTGTTCCCTTACAGATGTTTTCTGGATATACTTTTTGGATTTTATGTATTAAAGATGATCTATTATATTTCCTTGAACAGGTTAGGATAAATATGGGCTCTTGTCCTAAACCAGCTGCTGCTGGCCACGTCCACCAACTCAGTGCAGTTACACTGGCTGCAAACTATTGCATAACTTTACAACCATACATCTTTGTGTCATGAATTGGGATGATGAGGTGGTGAGGATGATGCTGTGGATCCAGGTTGTGGTAAAAAAAATTATAGTTTTAATGGTGATTACGAAGGAAGTACAGAAATCCAGGCAACACAGGTGAACAATGAGGTAAGGGGTACTCAGACACTGGTAACTCTGCCAACACACAAGACTGAACCACGACAAAACCACAACATACGACTGGGACCCAACAGAGTAAAACAGACAGGTGAGATTAAATACACAGAGGGTAATCAGGGGAAACAAGAGGCAGTTGGAGACAATCAAGGGGAAGAAGCGACACAGAGACTCAATTAACTAGAAACACACAAAAATACCAAAACAAAAAGAAATCCTAACAGTTTGAAGAACAGATGTGGAGCTTCCTACTCTACTTCTGAAGGAGGCTCTTGGTCTCTGGACTTACCATCCAAAAACCAAGTGATTCTTCAGTGGTAAGTCAACAAAACACTTGTCACAACGCAAACAGAGGTAAAACCAACTGACCAAACATGGTGGAGCTCCACTTGGGTTGCTAGGTGACATGTTTGGCTTGGCTGGGGTTGAAAGGTAGCAGCACAATGTGGCTTGACACTGAAGGAGTTGTAGAAACTGCTCATTCTGGACACCAAAAAACATGGTTCAAGTTGATTAAGACCAATTGTTCTTAAAACTGGTTAACATTTTAACAGTCGCTCCGAGGTTCTTCTTGTAATTGATGAATTTGTGGATTCTGCACTAGAGCAGAATATCCCAAAGAACAACTTCTACCCAACATGTCTAATTTTAAAGATAATGAATATGGCATATTCTTTCTCTCGTTATTGTGACCTTCAGCAAATAGAAATAATTTTGGTGATTCTACCTGACCTTGAACAAGAAAAATCAGATCTGATTTAACTTTAGACAGTGAGAAAAAAAAGATGCATGTAAGATGTCTTTTTATTTGGTGTATGTAAACTTCTGCTTTCAACTGTCTCAGAAACACTCAGAAAAGTACTGAGAATATCGATGTGTCTAGGGTGAAATGTGTTTGTGACAGCAGCTGTTGTTAAATGTTATTTATTTGTTATGTTCTGAGTTCAGCTGCTGTGGGAAAATGTAGCTCACTTTGGTGTTGAATGTGATGGAATAATAAAACAGAAGGTGATGAAAAGGTTCACTCAAATTCTGTCCGCTTTTCTCCATAATCATTCAGTTAAATGGACATTTCTTTTAGCGTCTATGCTGCAGGAGCCCATTATATCATCTAATAGTTCGCTCAGAGTCACCACATTAATGCATGAATTCATCTGCTGTTCTAGTTCCACACATCCCCGCCTGTTATGACTGCCAGCAACTGTAAACACGTCTGTTTGTTACATAACACAAAAATCAGCCTCAATAAAGTTCTTTGAAACTATTTTTCAGCATGACAACATTAGATTAAAGGTTCAGTTTCCATTTACTAAGCCTTATTCAATGTAATGTTTATTTTCATCATAAAATCCCTTTATTCCCTTTTTCTGGTGGCTGCTTCACCTTTCCCACCCACCCCAGGTGCCACGAGCATTACATGTCATGTGAATAAAAGCTCACACCTTGCTCCGACGTGATCACACCCACAGCCGATGAACAATTTGGTTCCTAAGCAACTGATCCTCTCTTTGTGGGATTCACATGTTCTCTGTGTGTCTGCGTGGGATTTCTCCAGGCATTTTCCTCCTACAATCCACAGATTGCTGAGAACAATTTAACTTACTCCTACATGCGAGGTGGTCTAATGGAAGGGGTGTTTGAGCTTTTTTTTTTTTTTTCTTCTGCGTGGGCATGAATGCGCAGAAAAGCCTCAGAGTCCCTTGTGAAAAATATAAGAATCAGAGTCTTGTAGCAGCTTTTTGACAATAGGTTGTTTAGATACTCTGGAGACTATGTCAGAGAGCGCCGGCCCCAATTCAATAGGTCCCAATTTTGTTAGTGGACATGGGAGGTTGCACTTCTCACTCTACAGCAGTGTTCTTTAACATTACATTTTCAATTTTTTCCTGGCAATCTGGTTCCACTCATGATTTTCAGTTACTGCTCCACACAAGTGTATTTTCTGTGTAAATTTCTTATGTATACATTTTATATGGTATTTTTATTGTTGTTGATAATGTTGCTTTTCATGGTTTTAAGTAAATTGTATTATTATCAACTATTTGTTAATACTTTTATAATGTCCTAGTTTATATATTCTTATTTGTTTAGTCATATCCTTTAATAAATGTTTCTGTATTGTTAATCACTCTGATTTCCTTTCTCAGAGAGCCTCTCTGAAGAAGAACAGTGTTAGCAGCTCTTCACAGAACGCCTTGCTTTTGACCTCTTAGATAGCTGTAAAACCATCGCTGTGAAGATGTACAACTTGCTCTGTTTGATCCTGGGTCAAGAACTAGATAAGCTAGTGTGAGATAGATTGTGATCGTTAGTTAGTGATAATCTTGGCACTGTAACTGTGATGAAAGTGTTTTCCCCCTCCCTTTAAAGTTACAGCGCTCTGTGTGATTAGGGATCCTAAATACAATAAAAAGAGAGGGGCAGGCAAATGTGCTTTCAGATCAGTAGGAGATTTGTAGCTGAAAGCACATCTCTGTGTTTACTCCTCATTGGTTTTCTTTCTTTGATTTTTTTTTTGGTCTTGTATCTTCTACTGTTCTACCATGGATTTTTGTAAGTTTGTTTTCTTCACCCTTCAGTAAATCATCAAATTAAGCTGCTGCCTCCACCTCTCTCCTTTTGGGTGAAACTCTTCAACCAACACTTTCACCTTTTGTGCAGCTACTTATATGGGTGATTGCACAAGCGGAACAAGTCAGCGTCGGGGCCAATGACCGGGACCCTCACGTGTATCGCCTGCACTGCTGGAAACTGTTGGGGGGGCAGGCGCGGTTTGGTTTCTCATTTCATTTTTAGCCAGGAAGCACATTGGCTAAATCGTGAGTGAAACGGTCACTGGGACTGACTACTATATGTTCAATTGAGGGACAGTAACTTTAACATTACTTATACCTTTCCGAACAGGCAAGGGCACACTTTCTCCATATATAATCAGACATTTAAGCCACTTGAAACCATTCGTCCCTCCCTGGCACCTCCAGACCCGGGCCCCCATGGACACCCATGCGAGCTCGGGCCCCCATTGGCACCCATCCGGGCCCGGGCCAGGGGGGCAGCCCCCCCCCCTCCCCCCAGGCCCACCATAACCGCACCTGTGTGATTGTGTGCACACATTGACCACCTTAGACATAATCAAACCTGACCGGTTTGGAGTTAATCTGCTGATCCAACCACACTTTTCCTTTTTCGGCGAGAATGAAATTTCACCAGCATTTCAAGTGCTTCGGTGCACAGACTGATGCGTTAGATCTGCATGTGACAAACTGAGAAAATTTACTATTTACATTCAAGTGAGGTTTTCAAATCTTATTTTATGTTGTGTGTGTTATTGCCTGATGATAAATGTGGTTCAGTTTCATTGTTTATGTTTAAACAATAAAAGATTAAAATCATGGAAAAAACATTAAGTTTAATGCTTCTTTGTCTAAACACTGGATGGAGTCAGATTTCAGTGTATTTAGGTGAATTTTGGCACTTTTGTAGTTTGTCATTGTCCACAAAAACCACTGCGTGGCTGCTACATATTTTCAGGGCAGGTAAAAAGTCTACATATATTTATGTTGACTTTCACCCCACGTTCATTTTTATCCATGCCAACAATAAAATATGGTCTTTGTGCTTGCACACACTTTATTCATGACTGCTGAGCTGGTCTCAACACAAACTGGACCAACAGTATTAGATTGTGTGGGGAGCACAGATTTCCAAGGACCAGAACCAAGAACTCTATATCAGAAGTAACAGAATATGTCAACAAAAGAAAGTAAGAACCTTAACACAAAATCCAAGACACAGCAGTTTTTCCCAACTGTCACTCTGTAGAGTGGCTTGCAAAAGTATGCATGGCAATGGAAATTTTTCAGACTTTGGCTTGATACAAATATAGCTTTCAATGCATTTCCTTAGGAATGAACAGAGCACAGACATATTTACAATCTGAAATTTGAATGATGTTTCCATTTCCAATGGCAATTGATTAGACTGGATTTTATTTAGAGGTATCAGGGTAAAGGTAGCTGACTGATTGTGAATGAATTTCATGTTACAAATTGTTTCAGATGGAAAACTGAAAACTGTCAGGATCTGTGTTTCTGTGTGTTTATTTTTGAGTTTTCTGTGTAGTCCTGTTCCCTGTGAGTCCTGTCTCTGCGTCTTCCCCGTTAATTGTTTCCCAGGTGTGTCTAGTTCTCTTGATTACCTCTTGTGTATTTAGTCTCCCCTGTTGTCTCTGTTCCTCGTCGGGTCCTTGTCAATCGTCTAACCTACGTCATTCTGTTTGTCTGTTAGTCAGTCAGTCAGTCTGTTTCCTCAGTGGAACTGTGAAGTTCTGAGGTTACATGATTCAGTCCAATTATGATCAGTTGCTACCGGTATTAGCTGTGTGCTAATTAGCTGTCGTGCTGCCTGTCCTGGACTTTGACTTCTTACAATAAATTCATCATCCTTGTCACAACCTGGGTCTCAGCGTCTTCTCCTTACCATTACACCCCCACTTCATGACAAAAACTATGAATCAATAGCCATGTTTTCATTATAAATGTGCACAAAACATAGTTAATATTCAACTAAAAACACAATTTTGCAATTGTGACAGTTCCATTAAATAAGAAACAAAATAATAAATCACTAAAACATTTGCTGCACCATCATCCCCAACCACTTTCTATTGTCTGCTTCATCTTTGTGATTAGAGCCAGTGGCAACATCCCGTTCCTGATATGTGTGATGCATATTGTTTCCATGGCAATTTTGCAAAATAGACCAATTTAGAAACTGTCAAACCAACCACCTCATCCTAGAAGCAAAACATTTTAGTGAAAAAAGAGTTTTTTAGAAATTGGCATGTTTCTGTTAAGCACGTTTATTTTTGAAATGTCACATTGCACAAATATGCAGTCAATGGAGGCACAGCTATAACATTACTTAACATGTACCATATTGTTGGATATCTCAATGAAACACTGAAACAAATTTCAATGAAAAAATCTCAATGAAACATTGAAGTTTTGTGGTGGCATAGGGTTAAAAAATGTTGTAGCAAAGCACTGTAGCTTAATGTTTCAGTGCAGCTCCACCACTCCTGATGATTGCTGAAGCAATCCACTAGAAATATGCCTGAGCTGTTTGCTTAAGCTTACTGAATGATTCAAAGATGTAGCTCTTACAAATGTGTCATTATGTGTGGCTTTGAATTGAATTAAACGAATCACACTGACCTGAACATGATGAGCAGCTGGAGCAAACTGCCAGATGTGCTATTTTTAGTTCCCTGTTTTACCAATGTGCCTGGTTCTTTGGTGATGTGTATTTAACATCAGAAGGAAGGGTAAAAAAAAAAGGAGAAACGCAAAAGGGTGCTGGCAGATCATCTTCTGAACGGCTGGCTGGAAACATCAGCCAAGTCATGCTGGGGTAAATTGGCCTGGAGTTGAGTGCAGAAAATCCATCTCCTCTATTGTGTTGTATAATTAATTTTCCTGTAAGCGGTTACCTGGGAGATGAGGGGAAAAAACAGAAATGTGATGATATCACCACAGTCATAAAAATTCTTCATCGTCACCAGAAAATGTCCAGTCTTGGCAATACAAATAAAAGAGCAGGACAAAGCTTAGAAAAGGGAAAGTTAGGCCTATTACCGGACTTGTGCAATAATGCATCAACAGAAGGTTTTCCTGTCACAAAATGGAGCAACATGCTAGTGAAAATCTTGGTGCTGCTATTAATATATATAGAGAGGACAAAAGATATATTCTGCAGTTTTACAGACACAGATGCCTTAAGGGAGGAATGTCAAAGCAGGACAAACAGGGGTGTCACTTGTCGAGAAAAGTCGAGCTCATCCCACTTCCCCATGCTGGAGATTTTAGTTTAATAGTAACAATAAATAAAGTTATCTATAAAATTGAGTACACAGGTGACACCAAGACCCAACAGTAGAGTCAGACGGTAATAAAATTAATCTGGTTGTGTATGTTATTTGTCAGGAACGGTGGTTTGTAGGTGGTGAGGAGAGACGCTGAGACCCAGGTTATGGTTAAAATGGTGGCTTTAATGGTAGCTCACAGTCCAATACAGGCAGGCAGCACGGCAGAGCGGAAAACACAGAGGCTCAGCACCATTAGCAACTGACCCAAAAAACGAAGACTAATACGAAGAGCTAAGCTAGCCAGGACTTAACAGTTCAACTGGCACAGACAAACTAGACATACGACACTTGGACGAACGTTTGACGAGGACCCGACGAGGAACAGAGACAACAGGGGAGACTAAATACACAAGAGGTAATCAAGAGAACGAGACACACCTGGGNGCAGAGACAGGACTCACAGGGAACAGGACTACACAGAAAACTCAAAAATAAACACAGAAAAACACAGATCCTGACAGTACCTCCTCCTCAAGGGGCGGCTACCAGACGCCCAATGGGAAAGTCCAAAGCACAAAAACAAAACGACCCAACAGGGTGGACGGAGGGGCGACGGAAGGAGGGCAGTAGTCCATAGAAAACAGTCCCAAACAAAAACAACCGAACCGGGTGGGCGAAGGGGCGAAATGGCTAGAGTCCAGGAAAAAAAACTAAATCCACACAGGAACTCAAACATGGAAAACAGTCCGGGGGCCGCCCACGGAACAGGAGGCGGAGCCCCGCAGGCAGATCCGGCGAGCGGCGCAGGAAGCGGAGTCCCACGGGCAGATCAGGCGGGCGGCGTCGACGCAGGAAGCGGAGTCCCACGGGCAGATCAGGCGGGCGGCGCCGACGTGGGAAGCACGAACGTGGAGGCGGTCCTTGCCGCCGTTGCAGGAGGCGGAAACGACCCCGAAGGTCCGGGCGGAGCGCCGGCAGGACGGCCGGCTGAAGGCTCGGGCTCTGGAAGCTCGGCAGGATCGGGCTCTGGAAGCTCGGCAGGATCGGGCTCTGGAAGCTGCTCACCGGCAGCGGACTCGGAAGGCTGCTCATCCTCTTGAAGGGAAGCACGGTATTCTGAGATGAAACTGGGGTCCAGGATAAAGGACCCAGGCACCCACAGCGGTCCTCAGGACCGTAACCCTCCCAATCCTCCAGGTACTGCCACCCTCGTCCACGTCAACGAGAGTCAACGATACGACGCATAGTGTAGGCAGATGGCCATCAATTTCACGGGCAGGTGGAGGGGACTCAGACGGAGGGCACAAGGTGCTGGTCTGAAAAGGTTTTAACTGGGAAACATGGAAAGTGGGATGGTTGCGGAGAGTAGGCAGGAGACGAAGATGGACAGCGGATGGACTGATAATGGACTCAATCTTAAATGGCCAGATTTAAGGCTAATTTAAATAAATTATTAAATTAGTATATTTAAAATATATTTGAAGTATATTATATATATATAGACATTTTATATAATTTTGAGACATAATTATATAATTAATAATGACAATAATAATATAATTATATCAAAATGTAATAATAAAGCTC
>CAEGAF010100626.1:0-15296 GCA_903067075.1 Micropoecilia bifurca
TCCAACTTTATAACAGTCACAAAATGTCACCAAAATCACTCTGTCCCTCTAAAATCTTTCAGAAAATCGCAAAAGTGTAGCAAATTGTATCATTTGCTGAATATCGCAATATGTATCGTATCGTGGGAAGAATATTGTGTATCATATTGTGAGATTATTGTATCTCTATAGCCCTAGTAATTACTCAAACATCTACTTAAACAAAGAGAATCTCAGAAGAGTCAAAGAAAACAGTATAAAAGAATAAAGATACAGAAGTGAATAGATTAGGAGCTGAAGTGTAACACCGGAGCCCAAGGGGAACCAACTACAAAAGGCCATTTCTGGCTTCTCAGTTGGTGCAGAGCACCAACTCGCACTCAGCCATCTATCTCCCAAATGAACACAGTCGTGGTTATTTCTCACCGTCTGCAAGAAGCGAGCAGGAACAAAAAAAAAAGCAAATGGATACAGAAAAAGAGTGCTGAAAGTGTGATGAAAAGACAGCAAGATGGATGAGGAACCGTCAGAAAGCGATGCTTTCAGAGGCTGATGCGGCGCAGAGGACGGGACTCACCAGTTGGAAAGAGCTTGGAGGGCAGCGTTCATGTAGCAAGTGTTGCCAATGTTCTTCAGCCCCGTCAGACCTGGACAGCACAGAAAAACCCCAGAAGTTAGAACAAGCTTCTCGTGAATAATACTTAGAAATGCCTGGTGGCTCACAGGAAGTGTGGAAATGTTCACAAGACCAACTCGGTTCCAGGGATTAAAGTTTTACAGCAGGCACAGAAAAAAGGTCACAGTTTTCTCCAAGTTTAGGGTGGAGTCAAGAGCTTTTACTCTTCTATGTAATTTAGGATTTTTGGATTTTTTTTTAAATTACTTTTTTAAAATTCACAAACTAAGATTACTCTGCCTTTAAGCAGGTGATGATATCAGCTTTAATCTAATGATCAGGTGTGAAATCTGGATGTGGTGATGAACTCTGACCTGAACCTTCTGAGACGCATAAAGACAGTTACAAAGTCGGCCTTTTATCAGCTGAAGAACATTTCTAGGATTAAAATAATAATGTCCCAGAAAGATCTAGAGAATCTTATTGACGATCACCTTTATTAAAATGTACCACTCAAATATATCTGCAGTTCTTTGACAAGTTACAAAAATGGATACAATAAAATAAGACACAAAATAATAAGAAAATATATTATAATGTTTTAAAGACACATAAACGCTGATTGGACTGAACCACTAGCTCCTGCTGGCAGGGGAAATTTGTAGTTTCTTTTTTTTAGATAAGTTTTGTGTTTAAGTAAATACTGTTTATTTACCCCTATTGTGTCTTAATTGGTCTGATCAGCCAGTATATAAACCCCTGTGTGTCATTTCTTTGTTAGGTCAGTTATGTTTGTTTGTGCAGCCAGTTTGTTTGCATTTTTGCCTGAGTTCAGTTTTGTTTCTTTGACCTCTTTTATGAGCTCAGTTTATCTTTTGTCATTTTATAATCTTTGGGTTAAAAAAAAAACAAAACTATTTTTCTAATTAATATCTTGTAACTCCTCCTGTTTTTAACTCGGTCCATCACACTAATCTACCTTAAGATCATTTCATTTACACAACATATTTATCGTGGTCGGAGCTTATTCCTCAGCAGAACCGTGCAGGACGAAGTGAGAGGAATGCAGTCAGGTAAAGTCTGTGTATTCAAGATGCTGTCAGCTTTAAAGCACTGAGCCACGTCTGCAGCCACACGTGCTGCTGCACATCCACTGTTGAACCTTTAGCTACAGTCGCTGGGCAGAAACGTTGTAGTACATGGAAATAAAAGCTGAGACTGTTTTATATTCACAGCAGTAAGTAATTCATCCACAAACCTTTATTGCTCGTCTGTGGGATTTCTGCTGAGGTAAAACTGATGGAAGACTTGAGACGGGGTGAGGCAACACTCTCGCTCAGGTTGTCAGAGGAAAACTACATCTCCTTTCATTTCCAATTACCTTTCATACCCTTTGACCTCACCCAACTGCTGCTTTTAACTTCAGTGCTTTTGACATGTTTATATTTGAATTTTGATCAAAAAGCGAAGGAAGACATTTATTTGATACTTCGGGACGCACAGCTCCACCATTTTCACTTCAAATAACAAGACAGATATTTATCAGCCGATACAGAAGAGCAGAGCTTAATTGACTTAAAACGCTTCTAGTTTTTAAACACAGACACTAATGTATTGAATTACAAATTTATTAGAAACTCTCCACCAGCACAGCTCACTTAAATAAATACACCACTGGGGGGCGCAGTGGGTAAAATGGCGACTCATAAAAAGACGCCTTAATCCTCGACTCAACAATCCCTCTTTCCTGTTAATCGACTGTAGAATAAAGGCCAACGAAGCCAAAACAAATCCTTAAAAGAATAACAATAATACACCAATATCTTGGTCAAACATGTAGAAATAACTTTGCTATGATCAGTGAGAGCAATAATGAGTAAAACAGCCAAAGTAAAATAAATAATAAAGAAACTGAAAGTGACAAAACCAACAGGTTTTTGTCTTCTTTGGTCAAACATGTAAAAAACATAAACTAACAAGCCCTTCAAATGATTAAGAAAGTGCAATAAGGAAATCTACATATAGTGTAAAATAAATAATAAAGCATGACGTTACTCACAATGCATAGAATTATAGATTAGGAACATTGTCACCATATCTGATCAAGAATTTTTTTTTTTTTTTTGCAACATCAGGACCAATATGGATATTAACATTGGATCGGACCCGTACATCAAAACCACTTATTTAGAAAGACGAATGGGGCTTTTTTAAAAGCATTTCCTTGTGTTTTTCCCATAAAAACACAATTTGGTGAACTCACCTCTGGCCCGCAGGTCGTCCTCCTCTACTGCCTCCATGTCCAAGTCTTCATAGCCAACATTAGAGGGCAGCTTCAGAGAAGTTGGGCTCCCAGGGACCTTACTGTTATCCTAAAGCAACATCGTCCACACATAACACCATCATATGTTACTTAGTGAACAAATAAGCACAATTTTAACATTTTCCAACTGCTGAATCTTGTGCAGCAACACATGCAACCAATACAAACCGGGCTTTGACATTAACCCTTGTTGAAAAAGTGAAGGCGGCTCGTACCTGAACGTCATTCTGCGGAAAGGGAAGATGTTCGACGATGGCATTTGGAGAGTGAGGACCTAATTTACGCTCCAGGAAAACCTCTTTGCCACAAGCGTAGCACCAAACTCGAAGCGTCGTCAGATTCACCGTCAGGTTGTGCCTCGTTTCCTGCACAAAAAAATCAATTAAAGCAACATTAAAATCCCTGCTAGACAATCAAAGAGCGATTCCAAAAGGGTCCACACTCAAATATTTAAACTAAAACTATATAGTCGTAGTAAATAACATTCCCTCTAACAGAAATGTACAGAAATGTTTGAGGTTGGTGTCGTTTTAGATGGTTTCCTCTGGTGGCCTTGTTTCATGCAGCTGTTTGCTGCAGGTGAGACACACAGCCAATTTATCACAATACAGAGGAAAACAGAACAGCCTATTAATATTTATTACAATGAGTGATTTCAGTAAAACCTTTTGCACTATGATGTATTTCTTTTCATAGAAACAATCCCTGTTGAAGTGGCTCGGTGTTTAATATGCGTTTTCTCTGACAAATATATTTATCTTGAAGTCAAAGGTCAAACCTTAGAATGATATTCAAATTGAGTTGAACATGTTCTAGTTGAAGAACTGTTTTGGTTCTGACAAATATCATCAATATCTGTTAATATGTTTCTTTTTTTAAGTGTTCAAACACAAAACACTGGCTTTAAATGATCAGCTAACTTTGGCTAGATTGTATCATAACTCATTTCATTAGAGCTGAAACATATTATGCAATGAGATTAGTTTGAATTTAATATAGGGTTGAAACGATTAATCAAATTAATCGTGATTAATTGATTTTTGAGATACTCAACTAATTTAGTATTTGATTGATTGTTAACGGGATTAAACAGATTTTAAAAACAGCAATTTGCAGAAAGAAAAATACATTGAGAGTAATAATTAAGCCAAAATAATCCAAAAAGCATATACACATATCAGAATTAAGATTAAAAAATTAATTTCTTTTACACAAAACTCCTCAAGTGAAAAAGTTTTAGCTTCACATAGTTCAAATTTGGTAAAGTAAAAAGAGAATAATCTCCCATTTAAAATACCAGATTATCCATTGGTTAATCCAAAACATATGCAACAGATTAGCGCTGCACCATATTTATATTAACTCAAGCAGAAAGAGCTTTTCAGATGTTGATGCTAGAAGGATTTTTTAGCTGCAGATGCATCCTTTGCTACAAATGATCACGTGTTCACTAAAGGAATGCTGCTATTGCATTTTAAGTAATAAGATGTTCATGTTCTTATTTAAAATTTGTATTAAATTATTTGTTTATTTGCATCTTTTAACAACATTGTATAAAATGTGGTTAAAAAAAAAAAATAAAAAAAAATCAGCAGAATGTGCGGATCCAAATTTTTATCACATTAACCAGCAGATTACTAAAGTAATATCCCTAATTTAATCTGGACTGAATTGGATCCTACATGACTGGATTAAATGTTTTCTAAGAAATGTGAGTCTGCATCTTTTATTTCACCCTAAATGGCTTCCAAGCCCTGTTTTCAATATAAAAACAACTGAAATGTCTGGACTTGAACACAGATGTGACGTTTTGACTTATGGATTCACAGACGTCAACACAAGAGGTTTAACTACATTCAGGCTGAGTTTTTAGCGTCTGGTCGCCGGTACGACCGGTGGAGGCGGCTGTGTGGCGTGGAGGAAAATGTCCGAGACCCGCTGACCTGCTGCCGCCCCGACACACAGCAGCAGCGAAACAGTTCGACTGAACATGAGCAGCAGCCAACCAGCAGAGCCTGTATTATTCATAAGGGAGTCCATTAGCCTTTGCGCAGCGGGCCAGGACAGATTTGGCAAAAGTGACACACCAGATGGAACACGGTACCCAAATCCCCCCCGACCCATTTAAAAGATTCATGAAGGAAAATGTACGCGGTAAACCATGAATGAGAATGCCGTAAATATGCCTCTTCGCCAAACCTTGTACTGCCTTGTGTTGAAGTTAACTGCTTTGACATTGCTGTCAATTGATTTCAATTAGAAAAACCAAACTATTTCTACAACTATTCCCTCGTTCACCCGTTATATTCATCAGCAAAGATTAATTTAGGGTTAAGTGCCTAAACCAGTGGTTCTTAACCTGGTTCTATGAACCCCAGGGGTTCAGTGAGTCGGTCTCAGGGGTTCGGCGGAGCCTCTGAGGTAAAGACTCACTTGTGTAAAGCCGTGATGACGCAGCTTTGCATCACTTGCTGCAGAGGATCAGGTTACATTGCTTAGCCAATCATAGGATCAGTTACATAGCTTAGCCAATCAGAGGATCACGTTACATTTCTTAGCCAATCAGAGGATCACGTTACATTGCTTAGCCAATCAGAGCTGAGCAGGAGCTCTGATTGGAGGAGCTTCACTCAGAATGGATTTGAACTTGTGTCTTTAATTACTTCAGCAAAACTCACAGTTTTTACCAAATTCTATAGACTAAATCTGCTCCTTAGTTGCATCTTTTTGGGGTTGGTACTGCCTCTAGTGGTAGCACAACTAATACATTACTAAATCAGAATACCACAGAGTATTTTTTGTGAGGGGGGTTGAGGGGGGTTTGGTGAATGTGCATATGAAGCTGGGGGGTTCGGTACATCATAAGACAACTACTCTTCCCACAGAGCCACAGTCGCCCCCTGTTGTTGCTGAAATGCTCTATACAGTGATCCCTCATTTTTCGCGGGGGTTGAGTTCCAAAACTAACTTATTTATTTATGCTTATTACACAGCATAAATAAATACTCTACATTGAAACCAAAGAACAGAACCTGCTTTCAGATCAGCGGATGTGCGTGTGCATCAATCGGGCCTTATTGTGATCTGGAGTCGTGTCATTAAAGCTTCTCTTCCAACCTGCCCTACGAGATTCACAGCTGTATCTACGGCAGAACGGTGGATCTCGTCAAACGAGCCTCTGGTCGGGTTTTGCTGCTTCTGGCCACAGATTTTTTTCCAGCAGGCTTTTAAAGTTTCAGTTTCATCTCCTGAATGGCCAATCTGTATTACTTATATTTAAATACCGTAACATTATTGGCACACAGGTAGAGAAGAACTGCAGAGACTGTTTAGCCAATCAGGATGTGGAACAAAATGCACTGTGAAAAAAAAACTGCACAAAAAAAATTCCTCAAAGCAGCGAGACGGCAAAAGGTGAACCGCGTTATAGTGAGGGATCACTGTACTAATAAACCTGACTTGACCTCTTCCATAAAATATTAACAACATAAGCAGCCATTGTTTGAGTTCCTTTCTACAAATATTGCTCACTCTTTTCTACACTCAGATTTCCAAAACTCTCAGGATTGTTGATGGACTGAAGGATAGAGCGGCCAGTTAAGACGGTTGACCAACAGATGGACAAATACTTTAAACTTAGCTTCCTTATAAATAAAACAAAAACTTCAGAATTCAGCTGAATAAGGAATACATTTCAAACTGTAATCTCGGTAATAGTCTCTGCCAGATCCAGACAGGATCTGGTTCCTGGATGAATGGTGAAGAGAAGAAGATTAAACAATTTCTCCTTCAGGGCATTCAGCACACAGAAAGCATTTCATACAAGGTTTAAATATGCAGTTCAATACAGAAAGAAGAAGACACCCTTTTTATCCTGCACAGTCCAACTGCAGTGACAAGGCAGAGCAAATTACATGTTTGCCTTTTAAATCGGCCTTTACTCCTAACCCCAATTAGCCCTAATGTTCTGGGGAGGAAAGTTCCAATCAAGAAGACGGGAGGCTGAGTAAACCGCAGGACTGCAAAGAGGGGTGGTGGATACTGTAACCATGGAGCTGGCGAATCTCCCCCACTTCCCCGAGGACCGAAAATTAATAATGGATGATCCGCTGCTGAAACCGAACTGAAAGCGGAGATCTAGGCAGAGAGTCAGCTCAGTGCACTTCAAAGGGCTAAAAGGATGCATGTGCTGGATGTGTGTGTGTGTGTGTGTGTGTGTGTGTGTGTGTGTGTGTGTGTGTGTGTGTGTGTGTGTGTGTGTGTGTGTGTGTGATCACAGGGAGAGGAGGTTAAAAATACATGCAGTGCTGGAGGTGGTTTTATTGCTAGTAATGGCTCCTGGGACTCTGATGTGGTATTTCAGGGACTTGCGCCTCCTCTGCTTCCTCACTCAGTCCTCCTCTTTTAATGGTTTCAAGTTAAACACCATAGTCTCGATGTGAATCTGGCTAAGATGCGTCGTAAAGGCTGGCAGATCTCTCACCTGGGAATGGACTGTGCTGTGGTCAGCATGGGATTCTCCACACCCTACATATGCACAGCCGTTCTAGAGAGAAAAAACGCCAAGGTGAATGTAGCAGAATGTAAAAAAACAGAGTTTAATTATGAAAACCCACAATGCCTCACATCAGTATCCATAACTTAGAACTTCTCAGCATTTTGTCATTATAAGATTCTACTGGACAATAACTAGTCACATAAATTATATATTGTCGTTTTGAAATCATTTTCCACAAATGAAAAGATTAATTGCATAATAAATTAAAACAAACTGAAGAATTTCCATTTGGTTTATCGTTTTTCCCTTTTCTTTCTTTCTAACAAAACTGGATGATAAAAGTCTTCAGTCTGAAGCTTTGATTTCAATTAGCCCTTCCTTTGAACTACAATTGTGTTGTGTGACTTTATGATTAATTTTATTGGTTGTTTCTGTTGTTTTGTTTCTTTATTTCGAATGTCTTCCAGAAAAAGTGTTAAATGTCCATTGGAATTCAAACTCTTGCGTTTGCTCTTGCGTTATTCTCTCATTAGTACTATTAGCTGAAAATAATTAAAAAATAATTAAAATTTATTGTCCATCACATACATTCTAGGTCTGAAACAATTAATTGGATTAATCATGACTGATCAATTATTGAAATAATCATCAATTAATTTAGCAATCAAATTGCTGTTAACTGGAGTAAACTGTGTCTAAAATCAGGCTGTAAGAGCCGCAGAGTCAGAAAACAAATAAGATACATTTTGATATATACATTAAAGATGCTAATCAATTATTAATCAAATAATAATAAACAGATCAGTCATACACTGTGTTGATTTTAAGTCAAGCAAAGAGTGTTGAGTATTTTATAGGTTATAAATATTTTTTTAGATTCCAGTACAAACTTTGCCACAAATTATCAAGCATACACTAAATAAATGCTGGATTGTTGCATTCTAGGCAATAAAATGTTTATTTTCTAATTAAATAAAACCAAAATCATTTTGTTGACTTGCATTTTCCTATGTATTTCTAATATTTAAAAATAAATTTGAGGTTAAATGAAGAATCTGCAGAATGTGCCCATTTTATTTATATGATTAATCAGTTAATCGTCAGAATAATCGATTACTAAAATAATCACTATCTGCAGCCCTGATACAATATCAGCAAAAAAACACTGCAGTTAGTCGTCGCAGAAGCTTAAAAATCATTGTTCATGGGGTATGAAGGCTTTTGCAAGGCACAGTATCCATAGTGGGATCAGCTTCCCAGCAGGCATCACCTTACCTCCAAACAAGCCCACAGGTTTGGTCCCCTGACTTTACAGTCTTGACATTGGCCCTGAAAACGAGAGACAAAGATGTCAAGTCATGAGTGTCCAGCTCCAGACCTCAACAGCTGCTGTCCTGCCGGTTTTAAATGCGCCTTGCTCTGGTTTAAACGATGCAGCTGCCTTCATAGAATGTCAAAGTTCTGCAGAGGTATGCTAATGAAGCATGATCTCCTCGTTTACGTGACAATGATACAACAAAAATAGAATTTTTCTTCCCTTTCTGTTAACACATTTACACAAAGACATTACAATTACAATTTTTGTTTACATAGTAATGGTACGCATCAGAAAGGTGCGCCCCGGGCCGGGCCGGGCGGCGGCCCGGGTCTGGAGGTTCCAGGGAGAGAGGAATGGTTTCAAGTCGCTTAAATGTCTGATTATAGATGGAGAAAGTGCGCCCTCGCCTGTTGAGAAAGGTGTATTTAATGTTAAAGTTACCTTCCCCAATGGAATATATACTAGTCAGTCCCAATGACTGTTTCACTCACGGTTTAGCTGAAATGATTCCTGGGTAAAAATCAAGACAAACGCGGCACTTCCCCCTCCCAATAGTTTCAGTTTCATTCAGTTTCCAGTAGCGCAGTCGATGCACGTAAGGAACCCGGTGATTCGTTAGGGGCCCGGTAATTGGCTCCGCCCTCCGGCCCGACGCTGACTTGTTCTGCTAGTGGCTGGGGGAAACGTATCTGATGGGGAAACACGAATTGTAGTAACACCAGCATCGTCAGTAGTTTCTTCTTCTTCCGTGGATTCTAGGAAGCAGCTATGTTTTGCGTCATACTAAACACGAGCTAGAAATTCCCTGACAGGAAAGATCCATTTACTCAGTTTACAAGACAACGGACACCGGTACGTTTTAGGGTTCATTCACACTGCAGCCTGAAGTGACTCAATTCCGATTTTTTTGCCGGGTCGTTCACACTGCCAGTAAATGGACCTGTATGTGTCTGCAGTGTGAACGGGCAACCGACCTGACAGTGTCCCGCATGCGCAGTAGAGGGCGCAATAGCATCAGCGTTCTCAGTGTTCAGCCAACCGCCATAAAAGAAGAAGAGCTCAGTGTTTGAGGAAGTAAACATGGAGGCTAACGGTGGAGCTTAGCTACATATTTGAAGTTGTTGTCCAACCGGAGCAACATATTAACAACTTATATCCAATATTTATGAGATTCAATGCGCGACCATAACATCCAGGTCTCATTCATCTGAACTGAACGTCACTGATTCTCAACAAATCTCACTATTCTGAGTCCTGATATGGGAAGAAAAACAACAACCATGACGGACAATGGTATAATCTTATAATCAGATGAATGAGACCTGGACGTTATGGTCGCACATTGAATCTCATACATATTGGATACGAGTCACATTCTAAAAGAATCCGACCTGTGCTGTTCACACTGCTATGAAAAGATCGGATTCAGGTCGCATTACGTCAGAAACATCGGAATTGGGTCACTTCAGGCTGCAGTGTGAACGCACACTTGGAACCAATGCACTCTGGGACCTGTTCTCAAACTGCGCTGTTTTCAGAGGAAACATTCGATTGTTTCATGTAAATAAATGTACAGTGCAAACACAACAAAACTCTTCTATTTTCACCAGAAATTGTCATTGTGTAAACAGGGCCTCGGGTGTGCTGAACCAGAAAAAGAACCAAAACATTTAGGATACCGGCCTGGTGAGGACTGACTGTAGTCACCACTGTGCTAAGCAATTAGCACAACAAAACAACAAAAATAAAACTATGACTTGCAGTTTATAGAAGTTTAATTACTCACATGTGATTTCTGGATAAGTTCCTCCTTGGTAATTTCCCCCACACAGTCCAGGTGGGGGCAGTCACAGCTGGACGCTGGCGGCATCCCTCACTGTCCCGCCTGCAGTCAACAACAACCACAACAACACATGAAACATAAACTTAGCTTTAAAGGTTCAGTGATTTCCTGTGTTTTTCTCAAAAGGTCGAGCATAAAACCCTGCCTTCATCTGCTAGTCGACACAGAAAACATTAATCAGTTTACTGCACCGTGACATCAACATGCGTGACGAGATTTTCCACGCCTGCGTGTACAGAAACATTTAACCCACTCATAGGTGTGATAGGTCACACCTAGATATATGAAGTCTATCTTAACAGCATATTCCGACTCCAGGAGTTGACCTTATTTACTGTGGAAGCATCCAAAACTACAAGCCGAAGTGGTGCAACAGGAACGGCGAGGCTGCAGTCTGCAAATACCTTCTCAACTTCCCGGATCACTGTCAGCCATGTGAGGCCACTTCGTTTAAATCAGGGCAGCTGGTTGTAATGTTATCACAAAGATAATGAAACACCGACAATAAGACACGCTAAACTCAAAGTGAAAGGAATGTTAAAGTCAGAGCAACACGGAAGAAGGAGAAAATGGTAGATTGTTTTACATTAAATTAGGGCTGCAACGATTAGTCGTAATGAATCGATTACTGAAATAATCGTCAACTAATTTAGTAATTGATTGTTAACTGGAGTATATAGACTTAAAACAAGCCAATTGATAAAAAAACAATATTCTCAGAGCAATAATTAATCAAAATATCCACAAAACATATATATAATTTGCAATTAAGTTAAAGAAACTTTTTAAAAACATTCCTTTGTCAGTAATATTTTTTAAGTTGCAAATGCATCCTTTGCTACAAGTAATCAACCGTTCACAAAAGGAATGATACATTATTGCATTTTAGGCAATGAAATGTTTATTTTCTATTTTAAAAACAAACTTTTAATGCATTTCTAATGGTGTATAAAAAGTCTTAAGAGGTTAAATAAAAAATCTGCAGAATGTGGCAGTTTCTCTATTTGATTAATCAATTAATAATCATGATAATTGATTAGTTTCGTTTGCTATAATCCGATATAAAGATGTAAGACATGTTTGCTAAGGATTATAGCAAACATGTCTAAAGACTGTGATCTAGTGAGATGAGACCAAAGTTGAATTTCTGTGCCTACATGCACGATGCTCTGTATGAAAACTAACATACTATGCCCACTTTGGAACACGGAAGTGGCAGCATCATGCTGAATGGACAGCGAAGCTGGTCTGAGATGACGGGAAGATCAATGGTGCTAAATACAGGGCAATCCTTCAAGAAAAGACGGTGGCGGAGGTTCAACTTCCTCAAGTGAGGCCAGTTCCAGTTGATTTATGTGTCAGAATGTGTCCCAGATAAATTCCACACCCAAATCCAACTGAGAATTTGCCACACTACTACTATCCCTCCAAGCCTGTGTGAACTTGAGCCATTTCACCCTGGAGAACAGCAGTAATTTCAGTCTCTAGTCATTGAAAGCTGGTTGACGGACAACCCAAAAGACCTGCATTCCAGTTAAATACACTGAGGTTTGTGGCTGAACTGTGACAGAATGAGAAACGGTTCAATACTTTAACAACAAATTACAATATCTGGACAATTCATTATTTATTCATTTCAGTGAGGATTTATGTTCATTTTGCTCATCAGAACTTCTTATTGTTTGTTGATCAGGAGTCCAGATTAAAACGGTTACATTTTACTTTACTGGTATGTAATTATAGCAATTCAATTAAATAATACTTTTGTTGTTGTAACTCATCGTAGCAGTCAGTCCTCCAACAAACTAGAGGCCTCTGACTGAAGAGGAAATGCCAGGACTGCCATGCCAACAGCTCATTATCAAGGCAGCAGAGACAATATCCCATAGCAACATGTCCTGCATGACACAATAAGTCATTGCCAACCACTGCTAATCCGCCTCGTTTGCTTTTGCTTCTCCTCTTTAAATTCCTGTCTTGTTTCGTGGATAGAAAGCCGGATTCACAGAGCCTCCTTTTCAACTCCTGTGGGACTATTTGAACTTTTGAGATGCTAATTAGGTGCTAGCAGATATAAAAACTATTCCACATTGCCGTGATCAAATCAAAACAACTGTCCGAAAGTTAAAATCCCAAACCAGCGCATCAAAAAGAGGCACCATTCAACGGGATTTCTTGTCCTCTACAAAAATTTACAACACCACAGATGAGTATTTGTAAACCACAGAGAGAAAGAATATGTGAGGCGAGATGATCAAACATTTTGTTTGATCATTATCAAGTTGCATTATCAAGCAGGCAATCGTCTCCATGCGTACAGAAATCATGGTTCTCTATAAGTTGTGACATAAAGCAGTGATGTTAAGAGTTTAAAGGGACGGTAAACAGAGGAGCAATGAAACAGAAGTAAATCAGAAAAACTCAAATAAAGAAGCAAATGCACAAAAGATTAAAGCCGTTATTTTACTGCATAAAATAAATTCACAATAAGAAATTTTACTGGGCTATAAATTGTCCTTGAAGTTATTGAGATAAATGATAATATTGTTGTTCTGAAACCATTTTCAAGTAATGGCATAATAATGAAAGAACACATTGTCAAAGATTAATACACTTTAAACTGTAATCATTTAACCCAGGAACTGGAAGACATTTAAACAAAATGAACAAAACAGAAGCAGAAAATAAATTTAATTATGAAGTGTCTGTAGACAAAATTAACAAAAAAATAACCAGTAGAGACTGAATAGTTTTGTCATTTAGTTTTTGTTAGAAAGAGAGAGAGAAAAGAGAAAAAAATGATAAATTATGCAAATGGAGTTAGTGAGCCTGCGTTAAATTATCATCAATTTGTTTTTCAAGAGTTTCAAAGTCATTTATTATTCTGCTATTTACATACAGTGTGACTTTAACACATAAAACACAAGTGGAGGTAAAAACTGAAAGGGTCATATCTGCAGACTAGAAAACTTGCAATGCAACAAACTAAAGACAGTCAAACTTTGTCTAGCATATCTGCAAGCTGTCAGCTGCGCTGTGATTTACTTAACATGTTTAAAATATATTGCACCATCAAAGCATCATTTAAAACTAAAGGCACAGCGGCGGCTCTTTAACAAGACATCTGATAGGTTTATTGAGCTAAACGCTATAAAACACAAGCTATAATCCTCCAATACATTTATGGCTGTGGTTTAGGAGGCTGATCGCTTTTAGAGTTATTCACAGCAGTAAGCGAACATTAATGTTCGTCTCTTGCAAACAGGAAGTCATGAAAGCGTAGCTTATCTCAATGGGGAGATAATAAGGCAAATACAAACACGACGTCCAAGTTAACATCCACGCTGCTCATTAATAATATGAAAATGACTGATGAGAATAGTCTACAAAATGCAGACTCTTCCTTTTTATACAAATAAACAAACAAGTAATTGACGTGGTGAAGCAACACTTAATTTCTGTCATTTTACCCTTCAGTCTAAACTTGCACTGAACTTTGGAAGCATGGTTGAAAGGTCAGGAGAGATAAACTCATCAAAAAAACACACCTGGAAAGCAGGTTTCACTCTGCAGTGGAGACATTACAAACAAACAAGCAGCCGTTCTATACATATTTTGAGTAAAAAACATCACGCATCTCAAACTATGTGTTTTCACACCACTGCTACATTGTGCACCCAGGATTCAAAAGCAGATTTATAAATTAAAACTGTTTCTCTCTGTATTTCTCCATAAAACTCGGAACGATCAAAAATCTCGTTGTCAGAGTTTACTTTTCTTCTCTCTCGTCAAATTAATAATTTAATTGCCCAGATCTGTCAGACATGTCAAAAGATACTGCAGTATTAATATTGCCATGAAAGTTTCATCACACACTTTACTTATTGCATTATATTATTAATTGAACACATTCATTGATCCTCATGGATCTCTGTTTGGGTGCCTATACTTATGATATATAGCCTTGTTTTATTTTTTTAAGCAAAAGTTACTGAGACTGTATGATAACTTGATTTAGAATGAAATGTTATTTTTAATGCTAATTGGTTCGTTGTGGTGGGTGAAAAAATGCTTTAAGAAAATGTCAGAAAATATACTCAATCAATTAAGAGCCAATTTTAAAGCTGATTTTTTTTAAAGAATGGTATTGGATTTTGGTTGGTAAATAAAAATAAATCATTTGAACTAATATAACATCAGTTTTTTTTGCCAAATTAAAAGATGCAACACACTCAATTTGATAGTGTTTGAACTATAAGGTTATAAAAAGATGTTTTAGATACATATTTACATATCTATCCATTTTATTAGATAGATAGATAGATAGATAGATAGATAGATAGATAGATAGATAGATAGATAGATAGATAGATAGATAGATAGATACTCTGCTCCTAATATTCATAACTACCTTTAAGGTTAAAGTTTGCAAAGAAACTTCAGAATCAGCCAAATTATCATTATTCTCTGGAAATAAACAACAAGATCTTAATTTATCCTAGGGCTGCGATACAATACACGATATTCTGCCCACGATACGATATATATTGCGATATTCCACAAACAATACAGTTCAATACACTTTTGAGATTTTCTGAACGATTTCAGAGGGACAGAGTGATTTTGGTTACATTTTGTGAAGAAGCACCAACTACACAATACCTGCTCTAGTTGGACACAGACTGAAAGTGGACAGCTGGACAAAATGAATCAAAGAAG
>CAEGAF010100628.1:0-22692 GCA_903067075.1 Micropoecilia bifurca
TATAAGGCGCACTGTCGGCTTTTGAGGAAATTTAAGGTTTTTAGGTGCGCCTTATAGTGCGGAAAATACGGTAATTTATTTTTGTTTGATTTATTTTCTAAAACAGACATTACAAACGACAGAAAATATTTTTAAAGAGTGGCTTTTGTTTCCGTCAGCCCTCCTGTCATCTGTACGAATCAGGGCCGTGCGGTTCTGGTTTGGAGTTATAGAATATTGTATCAAACATATAATCTATTGATAGTAATCGATTGAGATTTATGGTCATTAACCCTTTTACGCCCGTGTTTCGAGTGTCTGCCTATATAAATCTTCCTTATTTCAATTGTAAGTAGTTCTTTAAATGTCCTGTGAGATGATATACTTACCCATGTATCCATAACAACCGGAACTTTCAATATCCAGCAAGTTATTTCTGAAATATACCTTCAAAATTTCCGTATTAGCCCGATACTTGCTGGAAAGTGCAACATCTCCTCTTTCAGAAACGTGTGGCGGAATTACGGTACTGCAAATTTAGACATTTCGGCGCCGACGCGTCTAAAAGGGTTCATTTATTGTCCATCACTAGATTCTAGTAATAATGAAAATAATCAGAACCTAGCCGTAATATTCTGTTATATTTGAACTCAAAATCCAACTATATATAGAACTGGAAAACTCATTTGTCAATTTATTGCCCAGTCCTAATTTAGCTTATTATTTTACCTTTAAATAAAATATGAAAGCTATGTTTCAGAAGCATTTTGTGATGAAGTCTTGTCGCCCAGCCCTGTTGTTGGATCCTGTCGTTGAAACCATTTGGTTTTGTTCCTTTTCTTGTTGGTTTAGACCCTGATTTGTTTCTGTGCTGCGACGTTGTGTGCTCCCTCCAGGTTCCCTCTGGTGGAGCTCAGCAGGCTCTGAAGATCCAGGGCATGTCCTCCTCGCCGGTGCTGACCTCCCACGCCACGACGCCACCGGTGGCGGAAAGCCCGCAGCCTTCCCAGTCTCCCCTGACTCTGAGCCAGCAGATCCAGTCGCCTCACCACCAACAGCAGTCGCGCCCTTCCTCTCAGCCTCAGCCGCAGACTCCCTCGCGCTCCTGCACGCCGTCATCCCACACCCAGCTCTTCATCGTCCACAACCAGATCGGAGAATCTCCCAAACCCGCCGCGGCGCAGGCTCAGCTGCAGCAGACGCCGCCCCAGCAGGTGCACATTCAGGTCCAGCACCAACCTCTGCCTCGACCGGCCTCGCAGCCCTCGCCCTACCAGCAGGAAATGCCTCCCATGTCACAGTCGCCCAAGCCTCTTCCTGCTGCTGCTGCTGCTGCTGCTGCTCTACCTGCGCAGCACCAGTTCGCTGCGCCTCCTGTTAGCGCTGCAGCCGTAGTGAAAGCCCAAGTTCCCCTCCAGGGCCTCACAGCCGGGCAGCAGCATCACCTGCAGTTAGTCGGAGCACAAATCCAGACTCTGTCCTCCATCACTCAGCCCTCGCCTCAGCATAAACAGCTGCTGGAGAAGCTGCAACAGGTATTGCATATGGTTTTACTAAAAAACAATAGGCTTTTTTTTCTCCAGTACAATTTGTGCTAATATGGGTTGAACAGGGGTTTATACACCCTTAAAAAGTCTTACATTTAAATGTTTACAAGCAGGTTTTTTAATCTTAAATGTAAAATTGTCCCTAGGAATGCACCGATCCATTTGTTTCTCTTCCAGTACCGATCAATACCTGAGGTTTAATATCAGCCGATATCAATCAGATACAGAAAAGCTGTGTTGAATTAACTTAAAATGTTTCTTTTTTATACACAGATATGCCTGTCGCAATGAGCAATAAAAAATTATGCATATTTTGTTTATTCATTTTGGATATTTACAGATATTTCCAGTGTTAAATGTTCATTATAATTTAATTTTTATTGATCTTTGAGAATGGTTTCCTGCGTCATTATCACAATTATATTACTTGAGATTGATCTCAAAACAACAATATTATCGTTTATCGCAATAACTTCTGGGAAAATTCATCGTCCAGTAACGTGTTATCTTGGCAAAATGATAAATTATCACGTTGTCGTGGTAACACGATAATTTGCTACTTATAAATGTATAAATATAAACATTTATAGATTTTTGACTCATAAACATGGTGACTTACACATTTTTTGGTAGCTCTGCTGCACTTAAATACACCAGCAGCTTCACTGTTTGCTCAAAGACTAAAAACAACTTTTATATGTTCAGTTAGGAGTAAAACAGCCGATTTAAAATTAATGAGAAGAAACTGAAACTGATTAAAAAAAAGATAGGTTAACTACTCTGTTGAAGGTAATTAACCATTTTCACTGTTTGAAATGGTTCAGAAAGTGAAATTAGGAATTCTAAATATAATGTAAAATATATAATAAAGCATAGAATTTAACTGAATAGATTTGCTGTTATAGATCACACATATTGTCACCCATGTCCAATCTAGAATTTTTTCAATATCGGAATCAATACAGATATTAATAATGGATTGATGCATCTCTGGTTTGTTGTCCAGTTTTGATTTTGACATCCTCAAGAGTGTCGCCTTTTCAAAAAATAGCTCTGTTTTTGGAGGGTGGAGACTCACTTTAACACCCAAATGAAAAATTGTCAAATGTGCTATTTATAAAAAATAAAACACTGGTTTATCAGCCATCTTGGAAAGCTTGGAATTACTTGCATTAACATAAATTTTGGCCCCTTGGAAAATAAATTACACTGCAAAAGATGAAAGTGTTTCCACAATCCTGTGTCAAAATTGTAACTTATTGATTTTTGTTTGTTGCTCAGGTCAAGCAGAACATCATGCTACAAGCAAAGCCTCAGCCTCAAGCCACGAGTCAGTTTAATTCGCAGCAAGACGTGCCTGTTGACAAGGTGGTGATGACATCATCAGCGAGCGCCGACACACCTGCTCAGCTCCCCGTGATGCTGCAGCCGACCTCAGTGCTCATCAAAACCACCGCCACAGGTAGCACATTAAAAACCCGCAGCAGCGCGATTCTGCCACGGCACACCAGGGCAAAAGGGAAAAGGAAGAATACATTCTTCACAAAAGTCACAAATTTTGAGATTAATCTGAGAAATTTTCTCAAAAACAAAAAAGAGGAAATTTCTGAGTTTAAAAAGTTAAAAAATATATTTTTTTTTACAATAATCTCAGAAATCTAGAAAAACAGGGAGGTTTATGAAAAAGGAAGAATACATTCTTCACAAAAGTCACAAATTTTGAGATTAATCTGAGAAATTTTCTCAAAAACAAAAAAGAGGAAATTTCTGAGTTTAAAAAGTTAAAAAATATATATTTTTTTTACAATAATCTCAGAAATCTAGAAAAACAGGGAGGTTCATGAGTTTGAAAAATAAAAGAAATTGCTGGAAAAAATTAAAAAATTGTGGGATAAATCTGAGAAATTTTCATGAAGTAAATCATTTTTCTGAATTAGAAAATTTGCTAGAAAAGAACTTTAAAATATTAGATTATCTGACAACATTTTTAGAAAAAACATGGGGATTTTTTGAAACATTTTTACTTGAAAATTTCCTCTACAAATTTCTGCGATTAATCTCAGAATTTGAGTCTATAAAATGTTTGACCTTTTCATTTTTCCTTGTTTTTTTTAAAAATAAAATTTCTGAGATTTTTCCTTGCAGATTTTTGACTTTTCATACACAGCAATTTCTATGTTTTTTCCACAACTTTTTGGTATGTTAATCTGAAAATCTCTGCAATGCATCGGTCACAACGGTGCGATTTGCTTTTAATCATTGTTTTCTGTGTTTTCCATAGGATCAAGTGACCTACAGGTTTTCTCAGGAGCCCAAGGGCAAGCGGCAGCAGCAATGGTGAATCAGACGGTCACTCCTGCCAGCCTTACCCAGCCTGCACAGGTGGGTCGATCCGTTTCCCGTTGTGGTTTTCCTCCTGGTGCTTGGTGAGCGTTTGAGACGAAGCGTTTCTTTCTGAATTGGTGCTCAGGTTCAGCCAAAGCCAGGAGTGATCAGCTCGGTGGGGGGGATGACTCTGGGAAAAGCGGCGATGAAGATCCAGGTGTTGGGACCTGCTCTGACTCAGATGCCGGTTCCGCAGCCGCAGCCTCCTCTGCAGACTCAGGTAGAAAAATGTTTATGTTCCTTTTCCTGCTCTCTACAGGTTGATCTGTCTGTCCTTCCTCTTCCTCATTTTACCCTTCCATCGTTTATTTGATTCTCCGTTTATTTATTCTTCCATCCACCTTGAGTTGATCTGTGCTTTCAATCTTTGTTCATTCTACTGATCATTTATTCTATCATTTTGATGATTAATCTGATAAAAAATTGTTACATTCTGCAGATTTTTTTTTATTAAAAAAATGTTTCATGTCATACAACATTAGAATGCATAACAATAATTAAATCATTTTTAAAAATTAAAAAATAAACATTTTATTCTCTAAAATACAATAACACAACATCTTTAGTGACTACATGATCAATTGTTTAGATGCGTCTGCAGCTAAACAATTACTTCTAACATCAACATGTGAAAAGCTCGACCCTTTCTGCTTCACTTATCAATTGATTTTTTAAAGATCAATCAACTTGCAGGTGAAGCTGAAACTGTGCCAGTTAAGGAGTTTTAGGGAAAACATATTTACAGTATTTTAGGAAATACAGAGAACATATTTCCTAAAAATAAGAATTTTTTTCTCTAAAATGCAAAATTTGCGCATATTTTGTCCAATTGTGGCTTAAATACTGTCCTTTTGGAGTCTGTATATTCTATTTATCAATTATTGATTTCTAAATTAGTTGACAAATATTTGATTATTCCATCTAATCATTTCACCCCTAATTCATAGTTTAAAAATTAGCTAAGAAATTAAAACCTGGTAAATGAATAATGTGGAAACCCAGCAAAAGGCTTTTAATGAAGTTTTCTGTGACTGATATTTGTTGCTCAAAGTGGATTTTCTAAACGTTTCCCTCTTTGCCTTTCAGCTCACATCACAGACGCCACCAGTGAAAATGCCTTTAAGCACCGAGCCCAGTAAAGAAGCCAGGTTTGCTGCTGCTTCTGCTGCCTTCAGGGCAAGGTTGAACCGTTTTGTTGTTGGCATATTTCTGACCGCTTCCTGTAAACTCTCTGCAGGACGCTGGAGCAGCTAAGAAAACATCAGGGTTCAGTGCTTCACCCCAACTACAGCGCTCCTTTCCACTCGTTTGACGACACTCTGCACAGCCTGCTGCCTTACCATCTCTACCAGGGAACTGCCAACTCCTCTCAAGACTACCAGAGAGGTAAAAACCCCAGTAAGATCCCGGATCTGCTGCCTTCTGCAGCCTTCACAGGCCTCACGTCTTGCTTCTTTCGGACACAGTGGATGATGAATTTGAGAGAGTCTCCTGCCAGCTGCTGAAGCGAACCCAGGCCATGCTGGATAAATATCGGCACCTGCTCTTCGCGGAGTCAAAAGTAAGTTTATAACCCAGCGATCTCCGTGTCCGAGTCACTTCTTGTTGTGTTGGATTGATTTTGAATCAACTGCTTTTGGCCTTTGAACCTGAGCAGAGACTGGGCCCGTCGGCAGAGATGGTGATGATCGACCGGATGTTCATCCAGGAGGAAAAGGTCGCCCTGAACCAGGACAGGATTCTGGCCAAGGAGAGACCCGGTCGGTGGTTTTCAATGTCCAAACGAACAAAAACAGTAAAACTGCAACTTGGGAAAATGTTTGGAGAGACATGAATTATTACTTGGAAAAATACTTTCTCCTGGTCTGGATGGAAATGGAGAAACTTTCAAATTGTCATCCATGGTCACACGTCCGTCCGTGTGTGTGTTACATTTCCAGCTGCTGCAATTCACTTTCACCCTACGGTTGTCAAAAGAACTAAAACCCGTTTCCATTTTCAAGTAAAATAAATATAATAATGCATGAGGACATTCTCAAAGATCCATCAGCTTTAAATTACAACAAGCATTTAACACAGTTAAGGTTTGAGAATCCTTGTATGATGTCGAGGTTTGAGATGTTTTAAAATGCTTTCACTTTTAATTTCTGCTTTTAATGTTTCTCTTATCTTTTTCAAAATCTGTCTATCTCTGTTTTCATTTTTATTCTAAGTTGTCTAAAGCACTTTGAGATGCCTTGCTGCTGAAATGTGCTATACAAATAAAATTTGATTGATTGATTGATTGATTAACACTGGAACTAGAAGACATGTTAAATGTCCAAAATAAACAAACAAAATTAATTAGTCTCTGCAAAGAAAAATTTTCTTTCAATAAATCACCAAACTGAAAACTTTTGTCATCCAGGTTTTGGTAGAAAAAGAGAAAAAACATAAAATATGCAAATGGAAATTATTGAGCTTGTTTTAATTTAGGTGAATTAATGTATTGCTTTTTGCGACAGGCCTGGTCGTACCATGACTTTTATATGCACCAGTAATGTAAATGTTTTCATCTCCTTGCAGAGGAGTTTGCAGCGACGGTCCGGATGCTGGAGAGCGGCGTTCCATCCCAGCCCAAACCGGCGGATCTGCCGCCGTCAGCGAGTCCGGCGGCCTCCACCGCCGCTCCTGCTCCGATGCCGTCTCCCGCTCCTCTCCTCAAGGTCGCACCGACTCCTCCTCCTGCTCCTGCGTCTCCCACGCCTCCTCCGGCCCCCACGCCTCCCTCCTGCTCCCCCTTCCCTCCCACCAAGCTGGTCATAAAGCACGGCGGCGGCGGCAGCGCCTCCGTCTCCTGGTCCAGCAGCTGTCTCCCGGCGCCGCTCGCTCTGGCGTCGTCGTCCTCCTCTTCGTCGTCATCGTCGCTAAATTCCCAGTCGGCGGCGGCGGCGGCGGATGACGACGACGCTCTTCCACAGCGGACCAGCAAGCCGCCCATCAAGACGTACGAGGCGCGCAGCCGGATCGGCCTGAAGCTGAAGATCAAGCAGGACCAGACGGGGTTCAGCAAGGTGGTCCACAACACCGCCCTGGATCCCGTCCACGCCCCCCAGCCTCGCTCCACCCCGGAGCCGCCGCCGCCGCCGGAGCCTGCGAAGCCCCGGCATGTAGCCACGCCCCCCAACACCGTCATCAGGACTCGGTCCCCGACGGCGTCGGTCACGCCGACTCAGAGCAACCTCAGAAACGCTCCTCCTCCTCCGTCGTCAACGACGACGCAGATGAACGGCTCGTTGGACCACCACCCGGTCAAACACAACCCTGCGTCGTCGCAGACCACCTGTCGCCTGCCGCTCAGAAAGACCTACAGGGAGAACATCAGTCCCCGGGTCCGGCCCGGCGTCCCCGGCGGCCTGGACGAAAGCTTTTCCTACCCCATCGCCACGCCGTCACCGCTGCCGCGGCACGAGGCGTCCACCCCGCCGTCGGAACGGACCGTCATAGCGAGCGTGCGGGTGGAGAAGCGAGACCGGGAGGCGGACCCGAGTCTGGAAGGCGGACGCTTGGGGAACACGATGGACAAAATGAACGAGGTGTTCAACCGGAGCGTGAAGACGGCGACCCACCACCATCTTTCTCTGCTGCTGGACCGCGAGGCGGCGAAGGAGAGGGAGGACGAGCGCATGGACCAAGACGCAGACAAGTACAAGCGGTTCAGCGGGAAAAACAAACACAGGACTGGCGGGACGTTCAGAATGGACCAGCACGCGCCCGGACCGCCGTCCCCGGAGCCGTCGCTCGCGCGAGACTCTCTGCTTCCCGCCAAGCGCTGCAAGTCGGACTCGCCCGACATGGACAACGCCAGCTTCTCCAGCGGCAGCCCGCCAGACGACTCGCTCAACGAGCATCTGCAGTGCGCCATCGACAGCATCCTCAACCTGCAGCAGGAGCCCGCCGTGCGCGGACACCACGTCCGGGCCGGCGCCGGCGGCAGGACGCACCAACACCAAAGTCAGCGCCCGGGAGACTCGGCGGTCTCCGCACACAGAGCTCCGCCCCCGACGGCGCCGTCCGCTCCGTCGTCGTCCTCGCTGGGCCCTCAGGTCGGCGGACGGGGCCACAACGGCAGCCTGGTCCCCCAGACTCAGAGCAGATAACAGGCCCTCAACCCCAGGCTGGACTGAACGGGGTGACGCTGCAAAAGGGGAAAGGCAGGGGGCGCCGCACTGCACAAAACACTCATTCTGACCACTTTTAGTCTGGTTTCTGCTACAGTTCACTTTATATAGGATTAAACTAACTCACAGGCAACTCTTCAGCATGATACTGGAGCTTGTTTTAAGTCAACAGTTCTTGAATATTGATGTATAAAGTTTTACAGACAGATTATTTAACTTAAAATAAAACATTTTCTAATGTTGCAATTAAATAATCTGCTAGTGGAACTAGAATATTAAGAAATTATTGACTTAAAATAACCTAAAAAGTTATTTATAAATTAGTTTTGTCTTATTTCAACTAAACTGAGATATTTCTACTTGAATCTAGACAAAAATACGTGGTAAGATTTTGTGTTTTTGCAGTGACAACAGTTACTCTCCTAAGCTGTGTTGACTTTGTTCACTGTAAAAACACAAACTCTGACCAAATATTTTTTTATCTAGTTTTAGTCAAATATCTTAGTGCGCTTGAAATAAGACAAAACTTACGAGTAACTTTTCAGCAAAACATAGGAACTTTGTTTTAAGTCAACAATTCCTTAATATTAGTGGAAATGTTATAGTTAAACTCAGCGGGGTTTTTTCTCCATTTATAATAGAGAAAATTTATTGTTATAAGTGAAGTAATCATCCAATTAATTTTATTTAATCAATATTAAGAAATTATTTACTAAAACATGCTTCTATGTTTTGCTGAAAAGTTATTTTGAAGTTCGTTTTGTCTTAGATTATTCCAAATAAATGAAGGTCTTGGCAAATTGTTTCAATTATATCATGGGGAAAATATTATAAGTGAAGAAATCTGGATGTTTTAAAATCAATATTAAGGCTTGTTGGCTTAAAACAACCTCATATGTCTTACTGAAAAGTTACTTTGTCTCATTTAAAGTGTAAGACGATATTTGCAGTAGAAACTAGACCAAAACTATATGGTAAGATTTTGTGTTTTTGCAGTGTTTGTCCATTTGAATTGTCCAAACATTTCTTATTTTTAGCCCAATTTATGGATTAAATGTGGCAAAAGCAAAACAGTGAAGCGCAGACCTTTATCACGCCTGCTTTTTTTTGTTTCTTTTTTCCCTCTTCTTCTTCTTCATGTTTACATTCCTCTAACTTGTCCCCAGGAGGAGACTCTGTCCACTCGTCTGGTCGAAACGGCGTCCTGTCGAGCATCACAGAAAAATAAACCGGCGGGGCGCCTTAACGCGTTCCCTGCACCTTACACATTTGACTCTTTATCACAAATGCAAATGACTCAGTTTAGCTGCAGGCCACAGCCCTGTAGTTACCTTGGTTACAAAACGAGGAAGTGATTTGAGAAACTTTTTGTTTTGGTTGCTCTCTAATGCTGTAACACCAAGATGTCAGAATGTAAATTAACTCTGTTCTTTTCCGCGCCTAACGGACAGATTTCACCAGGTTTCTGTTTGTCTACGGCTCATGAAGTCAAAGCATTATGCATTTCCGTCAGCAGGGGGCAGACTAGTTCTGACTTTCCTCATTCTTTCAGCTTTCTTCTTCAGCTCTGTTCCTGTTTTTATTTTTTTATTTCAAAGCCTGGTGGACAATTCAAAAACAAACACAGCACAAAAACATTGAAATGGAAAAAAATGGAACAATAATAATGTACAAAAAAAAGACCGGAAGAGAATTTGAAGTATAGTATTACAGATTAATTTTTGTATTGTATTTATTGTGTATAATGACACTTTTTAAAAAGAAATGTACATTTAGTAAAACTGTAAATTAAACCTTGCTTCTTTTATGAATCTTTTTGTGTTCGTGGTGATCTGTGGAGTCGTGTAAATCAGGTAATCCAAAAATATATAGGTAAGGCTAATTTTAGCAACTCTTATGTGCACTGTTGTATTTTCTTAAATAATTCAACTTGAGTTTCATTATTTTATTGTAAAAAATTACTTAAGCCCACTTTACTTTGCAGAATTGTTTTGAATAGTTTACATTAGTGTATCTTAACCATGAACAGCATTTCAGGGATCATATCATAGCCTAAACTTTGACTAAACCCTTCAAATACTGTTAATTTTTTCATTTTATCTTACGTTTACTCCGTAATTACAATAATAAAACATTAAAATTTGCTCAGAAAAACAATGTGAATTGTAGTAATATCATTATATTTTAAACTTCTTTTGACTTTAAAGATTTGAAGCTGAACTTTAGATTGCAAGTTATTCCAGCCACGATGAGCCGTAAACCCAAAATACTCATCTAATTTTTAAAGTTTTAAAGTTGGTGATGTTTTGAATCATTGAAGGTAACAATCAAGTTACCTTCGGTTGTTATTAAAATTTTCTATATATCAAACATGACTTCAAATAAATCTAACTTTGTAGTTTGATGCCTTGAAATTGGGTCTCTGTCTCTTTAAGAAGCTCCTACTCTTTCCAAACACATTTAAGTGTTACTGAGTTTTGGCAAGTTGTCCAGGTCCAGTAGCAGCTAAACAGCCCCAGACCATCACCTTGTCATCACCATGTTTGCCTCTTACTCTCTGCTAGGCTGCAGCTAGCAAAGCCTGTTGTGAATCCTCATGCTAGTTAGCATAGCCACTGATGGCAGCGAAGAAACGGTTTTCCTGTAACAGTGACAGCTTTAACAAATGTGTAAAGAATAAATTTTAAAAAAAAAATAAAAGTTATATATTTAATACGCTAATCACATGTATTTAATTTTGTCTACGATTTAATGTATTTTTCTCCGGGAATTTTTCTGTCAGGCAAAAGTTTGAGTCACCCGCAAAATGCTACTTAACTTTTGTCAACCGCCAATAAAAATCAAGAGTCTGGAAGATATCGAACTAGTTGCTAACATATAGACACAAATATAGTTATGAATAATAATAATAAAATTAATAATATGATGTTTATGGGCACAAATACGTGTTCATGTCTGTGGTTGCTAATATAACTCTTGCTAGCTTTTTTTCCCGCCGCTATCATGGGTGAGTGCAAATTGATCGCCAGTTAACTGGACGACGTTCATTTTCGCCATTTGCTGCTAACCCATGGTAGGTTAATAAAGAAAATGTATATTTCACAGTGTGAGAATCACAGAGGTGGACAGAGTACTTCAATTTATTTTTATTCAGTAAAATTTAAAAAGTATTTGGTAAAAAAAAAAAAATTCTGCTCAACTACTGACTAACTGATCAGAATGTCAATCATTAATATTTAAAAAATACTATAAAACTGTAACATATTAACAAAAACTGCAGGTGTGTGTCTTAAATAAATATTTTTTATTGATACTAAAAAAGTTCTAGTTCCACTGGCATATTGTTCTACTAATAAGACATTTTTCCTATGTTAAGAGTGAAAAAAATCAAAGAATTATTTACTTTAAACAAGTTCATATGTCTTGCTAAAGGTTTCCTGTAAGTGAGTTATATGTTACTTGTCGTGTAATAAGATATTTGCACCAGAAACTAGACCAAAATACTTGGTAATAGTTTGTGTTTTTTTGGATTGTAATGGTTGAATCTGTGCGTTTCTTGGTACATAATAAATGTTTCCTCGTCATTTTGCCACCAGGTGGTGCTTCCACAGTGAGTCTGCAGACTCTACAGTGTTTAAAATACACATTGTTTCATGTTTAGTAGAAGAAAACATGAGCATGAGGTCATATGATGTGAAATATGCACAAGGATGTTGTGTCATTTAGGGAAAAAAAAGGGAAAAAAACCTCCACCCAAATAATTGACCCCTCCTCGGAGGATCCACGCCCTCTGATGACTCCTCTGCAGAACGTTGGCGCTCGGTGCCCAGGCATCCCTGCAAGAGGAGGAGGGTCTGTCAAACTCAAACAAGCAAAGGGAGAGAAAAAATTTCCCCCAGTGAGTGTTTGCCTCGTGTTTTTCCAGCCAGCAGATCCAGAGCTCATCTGAAATGTATTAAACCCTGGAGAAAGAAGGATCCTCTGTAATCTAGCCGACGCTCTGCAGAGAGATCCTACGTATAGCAGCGGCTCTTCTGTCTCACTCTCAGGGCTAATCAAGGTGTTTTTGGGAAGAATCCTCATCGACTTGGTAAATTCTGCCTTTAAAATTTCATATCTTGCATCTAATCCTTCTTTTTATTATGATCCTTTCCGGTTTTGATAGAATTATCATTTTTCTGCTTGTCATAATTGCAAAAGTTGTTGCTGCAGCAGGGCATAACTGTAGTTTCTTGTTCCAAGTCCAAACATGTGTTGCAGTTGTGGTTCCGAAACCCACAAGGCATTTTCCACCAAACTGACTCCAGAGTCTCAACCAAAGTTTGTACTTTTCTGCTTGGCGATCAGACATGATGGCAACCTTTAATGTCTCTCCAGAGTTCGCCATTTTGACTCTTTCCACTGTGGTCTTGTGACATGTCAGAACTGTGCTCCCTCTTCTCCCCTGGGCAAAAAAAAAAGGAAAAGATGAGTTATAGCCCTGCTGGCCTCACCTCTCTGCTGCCATAATGAGTTCAGTTCCCAACCCTGAGCTTCTGTTTATGTAAACTCCAGTCAAAAGATCACGTTTGAGGGTGAAAACTTTGAAAAGCTGCACCCTTCCTCCACATCCATGCACATATTTGTGGGAGACGCAGCAGATAAAAGGAACGTCTTACTCATTTCACTGTAAAGAAATGAGCTGTGCCTGTGCAAATCCCTCACATTTTCCACTGAGAGCATGATGTTTCTTTTTTTTTCCAGATGTACTCTGTACTGGAAAAATGCAAAACCTTACCAAGTATTTTTGGTTTAGTTTCTAGAGCAAATATTGAATTACACATGAATATCTTTCTAAAAGTAAGCTTTTTAGAAAGATATGAGATCTTAAGTAAATATTTCCTCAAGAAAAAGTTCTAGTTCCAGTTTTTCCTATAAGTTAAACATTTTTAGTGAATATTAAGGAATAATTTACTTAAAACAAGCTCTCAAATCTTTCTAAAAAGTTACTTCTAAGTTAGTTTTGTCTTATTTTAAATTTACTAAGACATTTCCGCAAAAACTAGACAAAAAATACTTAGGAAGATTTTGTGTTTTTGTAGTGAACAAAGCCAAAGTAAGTACACTGCAAAAAACACAAAATGTTACCACGTGTTTTTATCTAGTTTCTTGTGGTGATATCTTAGTTCAGTTGAATTAAGACAAGACTAACTTACAAGTAAATTTACAGCAACATACAGGAGCTTGTTTGAAGTAAGTAATTCCTTAATACAAAAAAATATTATTTCCACTGGTAGATTATTTTCACTTAAAACAGGAAATGTGCCTTTTAATTAAAAAAAATCTACATTTTTAATCTATATTCAAGAGGTATTCACTTAAAACAAGCTTCTATTTCTTGCAGAAAAGTTACTTGTAAGTTAGTTTTGTCTTAATTCAAGAGTACTAAGATATGTGTACTAGAAACTAGACAAAAATACTTGGTAAGATTTTGAGTTTTTGCAGTGTTGGCAGTCTGTAAGACTGTTGGCAGGGCTTCACCACCAGCTGCTATGTTTCCCATATATATTACCTGCTTTCTCTCTGTCTTTGGTGCACATTTCAGGGGTTAAAGGTCGTCATTGTTGGACCTATTTCTTCGGTCCTATCATTCCCCAAGCTGCGTACCGAATCCATCTCACGCACAAAGTGAGCAGCTTTCACGTAAACACAGGAAGCACCTGAAGGCTCAGACAGGAATTAGAAGAGTCAGAAAATGTCTCGCTGGGGGCGTAAAAACGTGAAGAAGGCGCCTGAGGTGATCCGCACCGTGACAGAGGGGCTGAAGTCTCTGTACCGTAAGAAGCTGCTGCCTCTGGAGCAGTACTACGGTTTCCATGACTTCCACTCCCTCAGCCTGGAGGACGCCGACTTCGACAACAAGCCCATGGTTCTGGTCGTGGGTCAGTACTCCACTGGAAAAACTACGTTCATCAAGTAAGACCCTGCAAACATCACAAAAACACTAAATCTTACCAAGTGTTCAGACTGCGATCCAGTCCAAATGTCTTACTACACTTGAAATAAGACAAAGCTAACTTAGAAGTAACTTTTCTGCTAGAAATATCAGTTTGGGTGTGCGGTGGTGGCGCAGGGCCAAAGCATAACCCAGGTCTGAAGGCCTTAGTCCTTGTGGCTGTGGTCGCAGGTTCGATTCTTGGCGTGGCGACGTTTTCCCCCTTCTCTCATTACCCTCCTTCCTGTTGAAACTACTTTCAAACAAAGGCCAAAAGAGCCAACAAAAACTTTTTTAAAAAGTAGGAGCTGGTTATAAGTAAATAATTCCTTAATGTTGATGAAAAGTACAGATGATTTCACTTATAAACATAATTTTTCCATATTTCAAGTGAAATAATCTGCCTGTTAAACTAGAACATTTTTAAAAAAAAATCAATATACTGTAAGTACTACAGTATATTGTAGTACTTTTTTGCTGAATTGTTACTTCAAAGTTAGTTTGGTTTCATTTAAAGTGAACTAATATATCTGTACTACAAACTAGATCCAAAATACTTGGTAAGATTTTGTGTTTTTGCAGTGTGGATTTATTATGTACTATCATATGAAAATACTGAATAAACAATGAAATTTGGTGGTGGAGGCAGCATCATGCTGTGGGAGCTATCTACATCTCTAGGAAGTTGTCTGCTCCAGATGAGACCATATTATTCATATATATATGTATATATCTTTCATTTTTGAAAACTAACACAGGAGGCCTTCCAGAACACACCTTTAGTGATGAAGCACGGTGGTGGCAGCATCATGCTTTTCTTCAGTAGTGACAGGGAAGCTTTTCAGATCTGGATATGGCTTCATGTTGCAGCAGGAAAACAGCTGTAAGCTGCAACTAGAACTACAATAGACTTTATATAAAATATAAGGTTTATATGAAATCATATTCATGTGTTGGATGGTCCAGTCAAAGTCCAACACATAACTGCCGTTGTGAATCTTGGGCAAACCTAAACAGTTTTCTTCACACATCAGAAATCAGGATTTTTTTTCCTGATTCTCAAGGGGAAATTGCTTATTTGTTGACAGTTTCTTCCAGAATGTAAAATTATTAAAAACTAAAAATCAAAGCATTAAAACATATAAAGTGTCAAATTATAACCAATTTAAATAGGAATTAAATATTAAATGTGTTGTTCTTAAATATATATTTAATTTAAATAAAGTTTAAAAAATATAATTTGTATAGATTCAAACTAATTTGAAGAAGCTTGAGCAAACCAAAAGTATATCTGTGAGAAATAAAAACTGAAGCACTGCAAAACCACAGAACGCTACCAAGTAGTTTTATATAGTTTCTAGTGCAAATATTTTAGTACACTTAAAATTAAGACATAACTAGCTTACAAGAAACTTTTCAGTAGAATTTAGGAGCTTGTTTTAAGGTAATAATTTATTAATATTGATGAAAAAATGCTTGTTATATTGGCAGATTATTTCACTTAAGTTAAAACATGGAAAAATGGTCATTGTACGTAGAACTAGAATTATTAACTTAAAACAAGCTCATATTTCTTGCTGAAAACTAACGTTTTGTCTTATTTCAAGTGACCTAAGATATTTGCACTAAAATCTTGATTAAAACTCCTTGTTAAGATTTTGTGTTATTCCAGTGTTCACACCTCTTTCTGCTGATCCATCAGATAAACAAACTCCAAACTTGGTGGTTCTGAGTTGATTAAAGCTACAGCCGTTCATTAGTTTCCCAGTCAGGGTCAGGCTGATGTGGACGGTTCTGCGTGTGACGGACAGGTACCTGCTGGAGCAGGATATTCCCGGGAGCAGAGTGGGCCCTGAACCCACCACGGACTGCTTCACCGCCATCATGCACGGCGAGGTGGAGGGCGTCATCCCCGGAAACGCCCTCATCGTCGACCCCAACAAGCCCTTCCGTAAACTCAACCCCTTCGGAAACACCTTCCTCAACAGGTGAGGCTCCGAGACGCTTCTGTACCCTCAGGATTTCTCAGCGTTTCCACTGAGAGCGAGGGAGGGAGTGTGTGTGACATATCGGTGAGGAATGAGCGGAGTGTGTGAGTGTGTGTGTGTGTGTGAGGAAGTTTGTGGAAAGTGTTTTAGCTCTTTGGTATTTCAAGAGCTTGTGCCAGATTTCAGAGAGAGGCGGCCCCCCCTGCCTTATTTGTGGAAAAAAGGGAAAGACGGAGCGAGTGGGTGATGAAAGTGCGCAGTTTAAAAGGCAAGGTCAAAGGGCGGCACAGACCCGCAGGGAAAAGACAAACATTTATAGCTACACTGCAAAAAAACACCACAAAACTTTACCAAGTATTTTTGTCCAGTTTCTACTTCAAATATCTTTGTAGCCTTGAAATAAGGCAAAACTAATTTAAATAACTTTTCAGCAAGTTGTAAGAGCTTATTTTTTAATATTGATTAAAAACATAATCACTGGATTATTTCACTTATAACAAGACATTTAAAGTTTTTCAGTTTTAAATTCAATTTTTTACATCAATAGTGAGGAATTATTTTCTTAAAATAAATAATTACCATTTCAACTGTACTAAAATATTTAGCCCAGAAACTATGTTAAATCAACTTGGTTTGATTTTGTGTTTTTGCAGTGTAGAAGAATAAGAAGTACTTTCTATTCAAATTCAGAGCTGCCACACTGCAAAATCACAACATTTTACCAAGTATTTTTCTTAGTACACTTGAAATAAGACAAAACTAACTTACAAGGAACTTTTTTATGAACATATAGGAGCTTCTTTTAAATAAGTTCTTAATGTTTATTTTAAAAAGTTCTAGTTCCACTGGCAAATTATTGTGCTAACATGAGAAAAATATCTTGTTATAAGTGAAATAATCTTTCAGTTAAACTAGCACTTTTTAAGCAAAATTAAGTAATTATTTACTTAAAACAAGCTCCTACAACTTACTGAAAAGTTACTTCTCAGCTAGTTTTCTCTCAATTTTAAATGTACTACAATATTTGTACTAGTAACCAGATAAAAGATATTTGGTGAGATTTTGTGTTTTTGCAGTGTAGAAGTTATTTCCCCTGAAACTCATCTTCTGAGCTGCCGGTTGTTGGATCTAAATGCCAGCAGCAGTTCAGAGGGGAGCAGAAAGACGTCACAGGAACAAGCAGCGCTGCTGCTGATGGGAGCTCCGTCTGATGCGGTTTTCCATCAGGGTCATGTTTGTGAAGAAATCTGCGTCTCCTTTTGCATTGACTTCCTGTCTTGGAAACCGCAGGGGCCTGTTAAGCCTTTAAAATGCAGGAAGTGGGGTTGTTGTTCTGAGCCCTAGATCGTTAGCTGATCTTATTGTTTGATTCTGGCAGTGATGGTCATTTTCCTTCAGGAAGCCCAGAGCAGCAAGGCCGGCCTGCACACAATGGGCCGGCTGGGTGTGTGTGTCGGATCTGTGGCTCACACGACTGACCTCCTACCATTCTCATTTACTTTAAAGGGAATCTATAATGTAAAACTCATATTTTTACACCTCCATGTGGGTTTTTACTGTTTCTAGAAGCAGCTCAAGTGGTTGAAAAAACAACATGGGTCTGTTTTTTAGTGATAAGTTAAAGTTTTTTGGTGACTGGAAAATTAGCCGTTTCAAAAAGCTTTGGGATGTAAAGTCACCAATCAGCAGGCACTGCCTGTAACCTAGCAACCACAAGTTGAACTCCAGCACCTTTGGTCAGCTGGCTTTACCTCTGTACTCTAGAAAAGGTCAAAAATGTTACCAAGTTTTTTTGGTCTAGTTTTTAGTGCAAATATCTTAGTTCACTTGAAATAAGACAAAACTAACTTGTAAGTAACTTTTCAGTAAGACATAGCAGCACGATTTCAGTCAGTTGTTCCTTAATATTTATGAAAAAGTTCTAATTTCATTGGCAGATTATTTCAAGACATTTTCCCCATGTTTTAAGTAACATAACCTCCCAATACAACTAATAATATGTTTTTTTTATCATTATTAAGGAATTATTGACTTGAAACAAACTCCTACATATTGGTAAAAATGTTACTTGTGAGTTAGTTTTGTCTTATTCCAACATATTTACACTATAAACTAGACCAAAAAACGTTAGGAAAGACTTGGTAAGGTCCAGCACGTCAGGTCGGCCTACAACTGTATGCGCTGTACAATGGCTGCTGGAAAAGACAAGTGTTTTGTTGTTGACTTACCATTCAGATATTACTTGATGCATTCTTGTTGGTTGTGCAGACGGCTCTACTAATGCTTTTCAAAGATGTACGATTGTATAATTGTCATCTGTTTGCAGCCATTTTTACTTGTGAGTGTAAACGTTGCGTTAGGGGGCGTGGCCAGCAGCGGCTTATTTGGATTTAAAGTGACACAGCTAAAATCTCATTCTCTAAAAACGATTTATTGACCGTATTTTTATCCTACCCTGTTCAAGGAAGCATAATAGGTCACCTTCCAGCTTCTTCTACGGTATTTTTACGCCCCATATTGTGTAATTCTCCTCGTTTTGACCTGTCGTCCAGATTCCAGTGCGCCCAGATGCCCAACCAGGTCCTGGAGAGCATCAGCATCATCGACACCCCAGGGATCCTGTCCGGCGCCAAGCAGAGAGTGAGCCGAGGTGAGCGGGGCGACAAAGGTGAGGAGAGGGCATGAGGTCAGGTCGGCCTACAGAGAGAGAGAGAGGCGTATCCGCGCTCATCAGCTCATAAGCTCATCTCCTCGCCACGCCTGCTAACTCATGGGATCGGTTTGTTCCACCACCAATAACACTTGGCAGCAGGACTCACAAACATCCCTGCAGCACATCGAGCAGCCATAAACTCATAATTAAGCACAGAGACTCTGTCAGCACATCTGGAAGAATGCACTGTTGAGAAACCTCTTCCATCATCTCCATCTTGCATTCATTCATGCTAACCCATCCTGCGGCCGAGCCGTTCTTCCTGCTAATCCTGAGTGATTCATCGCTAGCAGTCGGCTTCACCGCTGCCCGTTTTGTTTTGTGTTTATTTTTATTTTAATCTGAAAGGCTGCAGGTTTAGGTCAGCACAATGCCAGGATGAAGACACATCAGCAATGACTCCATAAACTATTTTAAATACTTCATTCCACCAAAAAAAAAGAAGCAATGCTTTTTCAAATGTAAATACTAAACTGAAAATACATTTCCTGAATACATTTTAAAATTATTTTTTTTGCACTTAAAAAAATTATTAGCAAATAAACTGTTTTGAGCAGCTTAGCAAACACCTGCGAGTTTGCTGAGCGCCTAAGAGCGGCTGCAAACGGCATAACGAGGAGCATTGTTGGGACAATGTGCTGGAGGCGGACTGTTGCAAATAACACTGCAAAAACACAAAATGTTACCAAGTATTTTTATTCTCATTTGTAGTTCAGATACTTTGGTTCACCTGAAATAAGATAAAACTCACTTACAAGTAACTTTTAGCAAGATGTAAAGGTTTCTTTTAATTAAATAATTGCTTAATATTGATGAAAAAGCACAAGTTCTAGTTTCAAGGGCAGATTATTTTACTTAAAATATGGAAAAACATCTTGTTATAAAAAAAAAAAATCTCCCAACTAGTATTTTTTAAATCAATATTTAGTAATTACTAACTTAAACTTCTAAATCTTGCTGGAAAGTTACTTGTAAGTTAGTTTGAACTTATATGGTAAAATGTTGTGATTTTGTGCTGAACTGAAGCTTCTTAAAGAGACAGAGCCCTAATTTCATGGCCAATTTTTTTCTTGATAGTTTCGCATCATTTCATATGATGCAAGGTCAAATATCTTTTAAGCTGTTTTAACATAATATGGAAGAAAGCTGTTTTTTTATCTAAAAGGAAATGGCGGCACAGTTCCTTCAGAGACAGAAACAAAATTATTTGACTTAAAGAGAAAACTGTCCAACTGCATTTTAAATTACTGCTGTGAAAGCCGGTTGCATAAGCAGCTGGATGTTGCACTTAGATTTTCCCCCATGCCTGTATTTGGATAATGTACAATTTGCTGCCTTACATTTTCAACTATCAATCAACAGCAGTTCCTCCTCCAGCCTGACGCTGCAGAGATGAACGGCTTGTTGCCTGAGGCGCTGACAGGAATTAAAAACATTTTCAACATTCTTCATCAACACACCTCTCCAGAAACAGTCTGACTCTGTTTCTTCATTCTTTACAGCTGCGCAACACAGAAATCGCTCAGTTAAAGTTGAGACAAGATTTTCTGCTGAAGGAACGACTTAAAAAAAAGGAGAAAAGATTAGTCCAAGTTAGAAAAATTGCTGGTCCTTGCAAAACAAGCGTGAGAATCTTAATCTGCTGAACGAACAGCACCATAAGATTCTGATTAGAGAGAAAGAGCAGAAAATATTTTATATGGAGCCCAATGGAGGACAGGGTGACATTCTTGCATTCACGGAGTGTTTCAAAGAAAACCGTGAAACCTACATCAATGGCACTTATATTTCCTGAAAGCAGATGCTTGTGGCTACATTTTTATGCATAAATTGTTTCTGTAGAGTGAGATATCAGCAGTGTTTTGTTTGTCAGTCTTTAAAATGCGTCAGTTATTAGAGTGGCAGCCGAAGAATTCTGGATTACAGTGTAAAGCTGAAAACTGCCAAAAATCTGCACGATACCTAAAGTGTGACTTTAGAAAACCCGTAAGAGATTTCAGTAAACTGAACCATCTGAAGATAGATGAACTTCTTGTGATTTGTTTGAAAGCTGAATGGAGCTTCTAGGTCGAAGTAGGCAGATGTAGTAAGCTGCCAAAGAGCAGAAATATTTTACTGAATTTTGTGGAATTCTGAAAAAATTCAGTTCATTTCAGTGAAGCTGAAATTTGCATAAAAGTTTAAATATTTAGAAAAAATGTAAAAACTGAAATTACAAAAGATGTAGCAAAAGTCTCCAGAAAAAACTGAATGTTTTACATGTAAATTGGTTAAGTCTATGGCAGCATATTGGTGCCAATGTCTATAGATGTCTTATTTCCACCAAAAAACTCTGACATTTTGTGATAAATCTCTGAAACTTTCTGAAAAAAAACTTGGAAATTTCAAAAGTCAAAAATCTCTCAACTTTTGAAAATTATTAGTTTAATAAGCTGAAGATTTTCCAAAAAGTTTACAAGTTTTGTTTTTTTTGTTAAACGTGATTTTCTTTCTAGCAAATTTGTGACTTGCTTGAAAAACTCTAATTTTGAAATTAATCAAAAGTCAAATATAAAATTTAAAGAAAATTTCAGTTTTTCCTAGCAAATTTTTCAACTTCATGAAAATTTTGTTTTTTTTATAGAGAACATTTTAGATTAAGCTCAAAATTTCAGTTTTTTTTATTTTATTGCGTACATTTTCTCAAAAAGTAATTCAGGGTTGTTGTTTTTTTAATCTACAATGGTCCTAATATGCCACTGTTGTTGAAGTATGCAGAAAGTTTTTTTTTATCCCTGTATTTATTATTGTGTTTGAACATCAGCTACAATCTCATATATTTACATATCAGTATAAATACATGAAGGACGTATTGTCTCCTTTTTTAATTTGAACCTGAATGATTAAGCGCTGCACAGATGTCTGAATGAAAAGAAAGAAAACCACAGCCTTCAGAAGAACAGTGTCTCTTCTGCAGCCGGCTGCAGGCGATGTGCAGATGTAGATAAGATGTGTTAATCTGGCTCATCTCTTCCTGCCGTCGCGCGTCTCTCAGGCTACGACTTCCCGGCGGTGCTGCGCTGGTTTGCGGAGCGCGTGGACCGCATCATCCTGCTGTTCGACGCACACAAGCTGGAGATCTCGGACGAGTTCTCGGAGGCCATCGGCGCCCTGAAGGGCAACGAGGACAAGCTGCGGGTGGTGCTGAACAAGGCCGACATGGTGGGCACCCAGCAGCTGATGCGGGTCTACGGGGCCCTCATGTGGTCCCTGGGGAAGGTGTTCGGCACCCCGGAGGTCCTGCGCGTCTACATCGGCTCCTTCTGGTCGGAGCCGCTGCTGGTGCCTGATAACAGGAAGCTGTTTGAGCTGGAGGAGGAGGATCTGTTCGCCGACATCCAAAACCTCCCTCGCAACGCGGCTCTACGCAAACTCAACGACCTGGTGAAGAGGGCGCGTCTGGTCAGGGTAGGCGACCCGGAGCTTCTGACTGAAAAACACTAAACACTACCAAGTAGGGATGTGCCGATCAGGTTTTTTTCTGCCGAAACCGATGCCGATCACCCCTGAGGGATGATCGGCGATACCGATCACATAATTATTATTTATTATTTATCATAAACACTACCGTTACATTATGAGGAAAAAGGACCATGAAATCACCTCAATTTAGACAAAAACTTGTTTTTAATAACTTTTCCAAGAAGAAAACTAAACAAAACAGGCATTGTGCAAATTGTACTGCTATCAATAAAACTATCTTTAACAGACTGATAACATATGAGGCTCTGAAGAAGCTAAATAATGTAAAGAGCCAAAATAAAACCTCTCAACATTGACAAAAAATTTAAGTATAAAACTTAACATTCAGAGGCAAAAACAGGATCCAATACAATAAACAATCCAGAGTTACTGAATGAAAACTTCCTGTTAGCATAGCGGCTAGCTGGTTACTGCTAGTTCTGAT
>CAEGAF010100634.1:0-18398 GCA_903067075.1 Micropoecilia bifurca
TAGTGTTGAATTTAACACCAGCTGACTTGGACACATATAGACACTTTTGGGTGTTAATTCAACACTGGCATTTTTACCGTGTACAAGCCGGTCACTGTATCAAATTGTCCCAGAAGTTACCGCGATTAATGATAATATTGTTTTATTGAGGCAATTTTCAAGTAATTTATAATAATTGTGTAATGGCATAATATTTCAAGGAAACATTCTCAAAGATCGGTAACTTTTAATATTTAACACAGCAACTGGAAGACATTTAAAATATCCAAAATAAACAAACAAAACAAGAGAAATGACAACTTATTATTTAGTGACTAGTTGAGACCAAAGATTGGACTGAAGACTTTTGTCACCCAGTTTTTGGTAAAAACAGGGAGAAAAACAATCTGGAAATTTAAATTTATCATTTGATTAATTGATTTATTCCTTATTGTGACAGGCCTGACTCTTCATCTTGTGGTATTTATTCCTCTTTAACGATCCATCTTGACAAACACATAGCTGACATTGTGCTGCCATAGAGAGAGAGAGAGGCAGAGCAGGTGAAAGCACAAAGCTGTTGAGTTACAACGGAGCGGAAAGCTGGATGAAAGGCCAACAGAGTCGGTTGGTGTCGGTCGGGGTTTCGGTCGGGTGGAGGTCCTGCAGGTGAAGACTCAGTCTGTGTCTGGCTCCAGTTTCTCAACCCACAACACAAACGCTGCATTTGCATGTGCAAAAAAAGTGTCCCGGCTTGATGAGCTGCGGCCTCTTCAAGCCTTCAGCGATTTGTTTGAGTGCATATTGAAGCTCCTCAGACGTTGTTGTACCTGCTGCTGTTCTTCCTGCCTGGCTGTTGGTCTGGTGGTGCAGGGCGGGGTTGGAGCAAGGCGCGGTGGTCACAGTTGTCTGACACGGTTTCTGCCCTCAATGTTTGTCTTACTATTTCCATACCCTAATCCCGTTTGGATAGGGTCGAGTTTAGAGTCAGGAGGTTGTTTTTGAAGGTCACTGCAGATATTTATGGACTGTGTGACTGGAAGCCATTCATATGAAAGTCTAAGTTTAGAGGAAGCTGTAAAAAAAAAATGTTTAGCAGCTAACGGGATTTCAGCCGTTTCTAATGTTGTGAAGAGGATCTGAATGACAGATGTGTGAAAGGGAAAGTTTCTCTTTAATCATCTTCAGGTTGAAGCTAAAACTAACAGAAACTGAGCGTATTTGTTTTTTCATACATCACCACTGTTGTATGTAGTGAATTATTGTTCTGTGTGCTAAAATCAGTGACTATCTAAAAGTTGAGAACAATAAATTAACTGAATTGTTGAATAATCATTTTCCCAGTAACAGCAGTACACAATATATTACACAATATTTAATACACATTATATTACACAATATTTAATACACATTATAATACACAATATTTAATACACAATATAAATCATAATAAATAATACACAATATATAATACACAACATAAAACATAGTATATAATACACAATACATAATACACATTATAATACACAATATTTAATACACATTATAATACACAATATATAATATACAATATATAATACACTATATAATACACAATATATAATATAGAATATGTAATACACAATACATAATATTCAATATATAATACACAATATAATACACAACATAAAACATATTATATAACACACAAAATAATACACAATATATAACATACAATATATACACAATATAATACACAATATAAAACATATAACACACAAAATAATACACAATATATAACATACAATATATACACAATATAATACACAATATAAAATATAATATACAATATATAATACACAATATAAGACAATAGTTCCAGTAAGATAACTCAATTCCTTATGGCATTAGAGCCATTAAAGTTCGAAAACATGTTAGAAAAAACTCTTTAGATTAATTTCAAAAATTTCCCAAAGTAAACTTTTTGAGTTCAAAGATGAAAAATTTTGATTTTGAAACTTAAAAGTCAAACATTTTTGACTTTACAAGCTCGAAAAATTTCAACGTTTTTTTTTCTGGTAGATTTCAGAAATTAATCCCAAATGTTCTGAAATTCTTGCTGGTGGAAAGTTTTTCCATTTTTTTTTATCTACAGTTGCCCTAATCTGCTGTTATAATTTTGAAGCTTGACAAAGTGCAGTACAAAAACAGATGCATTTAATTCTGGTGCTATCAGCTGTTTGCATTTTTAATGTGACAACACAATGAACTGAATATTGCATGAAGTAGAAATACATAACGGAGGATTGATCTCTGAAGTTTTAAGTTTTTACTTTCAGCTTTCAGTACCAGCCATCTGGATTTAAGGAATTAGGTGAATTTAGCCACCTGCAAATAGCTAAAATCACCTGAAACCACCTTTAAAAAAGCTCCAAACTGCCTATTTTAATGGTTCAAACACCAAACCTACCAGTTTCACAGTGGAAACTGTCTTAATGTTTTGGCAGAGGCTAACATTTGCCGTCTTAGAGGTGGTAAATGTTAGCTTAAGGTCTTTGATCTGTGAGAAACAACCAATCAGCGCCAAGAGAAATGACTGATGCGTCTGGATCGGCTGCTTTATTATTCTGTTTTCTAAAATAATCTTTAATAAAATGGTTGAGAAATCAATTAGTTGATTAGTTACAATTTTGTTCTGTCTCAAACTTGCCACCATACAGGAAAACCTGCCCAGTTGCTGCACTTCTTCTTCCTGGATGTAGTTGGATACATCCAACTATTCTCACCCATAAATGAAAAAAAACCCACTTCTTGGTTATGTAAACACTCTGCAGAAAAATACTGGTTTAATTAATTTCCCTTTATGATAATGATTTAATCTTAGGCCGATAAATAGTCATTTTTGCAGTGCATTTCATCCCCCTAAGTGAAACCCAATATTATTTTTTTGGCGTTGAGTCGGGGGGCAAACAGGATGAGCGCGTCATTAAAGCCGCACATCATCAACAGGCGGCGACTCGGGGAAAAGCATCCAGTTTGTTAATAAGTAATGACTGCCCAAGATCACAGGAACCCAACACTACAACAAAACAAGTTAAGCACAAAGCTTTGATAATGACTGTTAATAATTCAGAGTGTGTAATTATCGCTTTACAGGAAAGCACGATGGCGGCAGCTTGGCAATTAAAGATGAGAGAGATCAGGGTCAACGGATCAAGGAGATTGTGTTGAGAAAGCAGACGATGGCCTTGTGAGATCTGGTGAAAGATTAGACAGATGGACTTTTAATATCTTGAAAGAAATGTGCAGTAGGTGTTTGATTATGAAGCCAAAATAAAGGAGCTGGATGTGAAAAAGTAGCGTCTGCTGCTCAATCAGCAAGGCTGGATGTTTCTACAAAAGCGGGTGATGTGCAAAACAGGTCTGGACAGAAAAATATAAAGTTGGGATTGTATTGCAAAAGATCTGACAAATGCTAATGTTTTAGCCATCTTTCTTACAGTCTTTAGATTCAGTGTTTGTACAAAGAGCAGTTACACAGTAAAAATGACGGTGTTGAATTAACACCGAAAAGTGTCCATATGTGTCCAAGTCAGCAGGTGTTAAAGTAACACTTTTGAAAGTGTTAAAAGATTGACACCCATTTTTTNTATATACTGAAATGGGTTTAAGAAAAGTTTAACTTTCCATTTCTGTGTATTGTTTTGAATATTTTCCACTGGATTTGTTTTATATTGACACTTTGTGGGTCAATTATTTACTTTTTAACACCACATTATGTTTTGTGATCAACACTACACTGGTGTTACTTTTAATATATTTTAACACCAACACTGTTGTAAATGTTAATGTGACTCTGTAGTGTTGAATTTAACACCAGTTGACTTGGACACATATAGACACTTTTGGGTGTTATTTCAACACTGGCATTTTTACTGTCTACTGTGACCCGATCTGTTAAAACCTCATTTCCTTTATGCTGCATCCACAAGGTCTCTGTCTGCGGAGGAATCTGCAACCTACCACTTCCTCAAATCTGCCTCCCTATTGTCCCAGAGACCTTGAGTTGCTCCAGCCAAATGTCGAGGTTTCACATTTGCAACTCAAAACTAGTCTGATCAATGGCAAATGTAATCACGCCTGTTTGTCATCCCCAGATTTGAATTTCACAATGTCTGTGTGGAGCAGAGAGGTAGGGAGGAAAAGGAAAAAAACCCTGGAAAGATGTCAGACGTCTCTCAGAATCTGTCTTTCAACAGCTTCACGATCCTCTTTGACGCCAAAGGGCATTCACAGGCATTTGGCGGCCATTGTTGGCAGCAAAATGACTAATCATAACATCATTGACGTGTTTTTTTTTGTAAACTGCCTACAGACGACAGTACCATTGACAACCTTTGCTCCCATCATGAGAGAAAGAGTTAATTTGATCATGATGACACCAGTTTCGCTCTAAAGGCCCTTTTCAGGCCAGCCGCAGCAGCTGGGGCTGGAAGGAGCAGGCGATGGGATGAATCCTCAGCACTGATAGATGGAGAGGAGAAGGTGGAGGAGGCGTAAATAACAAGAAGAGCCGTTATTACGGCTCCATTTAAGGAACGAGAGGGGTTTCTGAATTGCCCTGGATTGCGATCCTGTGCTCCTTCATTCCCATGTCAGGCCCTCGGAGCGGCAGAATGGGCCTTGGGCCAGTGCGAGGTGCTGAGGGTGGAGAAAGAATAAGATCACAATTGCATTTTGAGCCCAAAGAGGCAGAAACGAGGAGCCGATGAGCCCCTAATTGCCAGATGGTGAATATTTTCGCTCCCTTTCAGCAGAGCATTAATTGCAGGGCTGCCCGGGGGTTGAGACGCACTGATCAGTGTGGCAGAGGATTCTGACCCTGATTATCCCCTCAGACTGGGGAGGCAGTCAGGGGTTCAGGGTGGTGGGGGGCATGAAGGTGTTTAGGAGCCAATCATTCGCCTATTGAGCCACCTGGGCCTTGACATTTTGGGGCTTCAAGTTGGAGGCCATTGATGATCAAACTGGGTTGAGGGTCTTCTGGGAGCGAAAGCAAGAGGGGAGCTACGAGTTTCGGCAGGGTGGTGAGGGGCAGAAAGACACCCCACCTCCCCTATCATCCTCTCCCCTCCCTGTCACCCACCTTTCCCTCCTCCTGCTCCGCCTTTCCCAGCCCCGAAGCTCCTCGTTTACATATCTCCAAAAGACGTAATTGAATTAAATAAAGCTTTCCTTCGGGGCAGCTGCCACAGCTGCTGTTTGTGGCATGTCAAAAGGCCCGCCACTTTAAGAGCACTTACATATGCTCCAAATTAGCAGGTCAGATAGGCGGACGTGCCGTGACAGAGCCACGGCTGCCAGCGCGACAAGGGGCCCACAGCTGTGAGCAATTCAGCATGCAGAGAGGGGGTATCTTTAAGACCTCTGATTATGAAGGGCAGCGGCGCTCGTTCACATACACACTTCACCAGGCATTCATGTGTGCCGACACACACACACACACACACACACAGGTCCACATCGCCACAGATGTAGAGACCGAGGTCACTGCAACTATTAGGCACATATTGGTTTTTTAATCCAAAAATTCCTTAAGAAAACAGGACACAATTAGGGGACATCCTGGCAAGTGGACTAACCGATTGGAAAGTAAGGCTCAGAGAGAAGAATTATGCAAAATTCACTTTTTTTTTGTACTTCCATTTTGGGTTTTACTGCTTCTACATAACAGCCCACAAGTTTAAAAAAAATATATTTTTTACAGTAAGTTAATATTTTTTAAGTGTCTGGAAAATTAGCCTTTACACAAACCTCCAGAATAGAGGCGCTACGCCGTTACCTAGCAACCCGAGCTGAGCTCCAGGATGTTTGGTCAGCTGGGATTACCACTCTATGAGCTGTACAGTGACTGCTGGAAAAGACGAATATTATGTTGTTGACTTACCATCCGGAAACCACTTGCTGCTTTCTTGTTGGTTGTGCAGGAGGCTCCACTTCTATTTTTCAAAGACGTACGGTTGTCATTTGAGTTTTGTTTTTAAAAGTCCAGCAGTGCATGTTGTGTTTCAGAGATCCTCACATGCAAATGGTTGCATCTCTGAACAGTTTAAATCGTCTGGAAAAAGAGATGCACTGGGGACAGACAACTCCAGGTGGGTCGCACAGTAACCATTTATTGGTTTTTAATGGAAATCTATTTAGCACAACAGACTTTAACTAAATTGAGATTTGATAGTAATGTAAATGAATGATTGCAATGAAAGCGCAAAAGAGATTCAAATTTTTTAAACTGCTCTTTTAGACTTAATATGTTCTAACAACAACTTTAAATCTATTTTAAAACAGATGATCTGCTTTGGTGGACATGTTTCTAAGACAATCTGACCAGCATCCAAAGTAAAACCAAAAATACAAATATTGATCTTTCTGGACTATTTAACTAGACTTTGACTAGATCACTAAGTGCATTTGGAAGCAATCACAGCTGTGTTTGGGTTGCTGTCCTCACATTTCAGTCTGGAATATTTTGGTTTACAGTGGAGTTTAGTAACTGCAAGGTTTTGAGGTCCAGTGGCTGCAAAAGTATTATACCAAAAATCCTTTGTTTTGTAACGTCCAATTGGTTTATTGGTCAATCATTTCTACTTCTTGGCTCAGGATTCAAAGGGTTTACTTGCTCTTACAAGTGTAATGTTCACTCTTGGGAAGATTAGAAATTTTGTCACAATTTCTTCTATGTTTCTCCAGAAGTAAGACGTAACACTGGACATTTTCATAAGCAGTTTGTACCTCAGGATGTTAGTCAAAATGTATAAATATCTGAGGGCATTTTAGAGCTTTTTAATTCATTATTTGTTATTTAAAAATTAATTCAGGTACATAATTGCTCTCTAGTATCTGTTCAAATTGATTTCCTGTAAAATAATGAAATTAAGACCCTGAAAAACAGCTGCTTGGGTTTAGACATTAAAAACCAAATTGTGACGGTTATGTTTCACTTCATGGACGCCAAAATATTGTCTCCTGGTTTCACTGGAACCATCTGTGAAGCAAAAGGAAACAAATCTTTTTTCATCTATTGGTGGACACATTGCTGTGGAGGAAACCAAAACTTCTTCTCTTCATATTTTTTAGTTTCTTTTTCAACAAACTCTGAGTTTGACCTAGTAACATCAGTAGACGTGTTTGTTGTGATGCCCAATCTACACTTCCTGTACCGTCCCAGATCTTTCTCTTTCTCAAGTCCGCTCTTCAGAGCTTTAGGTGAAACAACAAACAGCAGCATTTGTGCTGCAGCAGAACTGCTCTTTATAGTCACTTTTCATGTGTTGAGCAGGAGTCATAAAGTCATCAACACTTAACTTCGTTTATGTATCGAGTAAGACACGCCTGTCTTATTGCAATCAGGCGTTGAGAACAATCATCTAATGACTTGTCACTCAAGTTCTGTTGGGCAATTATGTTGCATTTGCATGGTAGTCAATGATGTTTATGACAAATAATCTATGTCTTAATTGCTTATCTGTTTTCCTTAAGACTGAAGTGTAGTCATGATTAGATGTGATGAGCTGGAGACTCAGGTAAGAAAGGTAAGATAAAGATGACAGGTTATATTTATCTGCCAAGGATTCCTTTTGTAGTTGGCTAATAAACAATGAAGCTAAGTTTTATAATATTTACATATTTTTTCTTTATAAACTTTATCTTCTAAGGAACAATAATGAGTCTTTTAAACAAATTGGTGTATTTAGCAAAGTTTAATGATTGGACTTAACAAGTTGTCTTCGTTGTAAATCACCTTTTTAAGTTGCAGTTAAGTTTACTCTTGGTTCCCCAAATTACGTTTCTTCTGTACCCAAAATGCTTCAATGCTATGTGGTTTGGGACCAAAGCCTCACCAGGCAAAATCAAGAGTTAGTAATACTCAACAACTTTAAAACTGAAACCACCAGTGACAGATTTGCTCCAAAGAATAACTTCCTGACCCCACAGAGGGCGTGTTGTGACACATCATGGTTAATATTAGAGCTTCATGCTGCAAAATTGGAGCATCAGGAGCATCTGGTTTATATTCAAAGTCTATGTGGACGTGAGTCGAAGACGCATCACGGCACGTTTTGTGCTTCTCTTTGCGATTGAAGCGTTTTGTGCGTTCAACATGCGTCCAACGCGTCTGACGTTGGAAAATCTGAACTTTTTCCGCTGGACGTGGAGCGTCAACCAATCAGAGAGACTCTGCAATGTGACGTAGTGGCCTGTGTTTGGCCACTACGTGGAGCGTCAACCAATCAGAGAGACTCTGCTATGTGACGTAATGTCGCTGATGCGAGTTAGCAGGCCATCAAACTGGGCTCAGTTGAAATGAAAACAGCGCTGATAGCGACCGTCGTCTCTGCCCAGCTAGCTTGTGAAACTCACAAAACATCTTAATTATCTGGTAAATTCAAACACGCTCTGATGGCAACATTCTGTTGATTTTAGTGAATAAAACCCAGAAACTCTGTATTTCGTCTGCTATTGTTCAAAAGTAACCGAGAGAGGAAAAAGAGGTAAAGAGGCTCTAATGAGCGTTGTGCTGTTATCAGTTTTAGCCACGATGCTTCCAACATTGTGCGTGTCACAGCGAAAAGCTACTGGTCTATGAGGAAAACAGCAGATCCTCAGCATAAATATATCTGTGGACAAGATTACTGACGCCTGTTGTTCTTGCAAGGCTGGGTAAGTCGGACATTCATGGTTTTGGGGGTGATTTCTGTTGGCAAATGTTCAAATGTGCCTATGCCTGATACGCGGTACTCGGTGCTAACACAATTAGCTAACACGATTAGCGTGGCTAACACGATTACAGTTTAGTAAAAAGCCTTTTCAGGTGAAATAAAATCTTTACTGTATGTCAGATACGGTACACATTGCATATTGATCTGTTCAGCTAACGTAAGGCTGTAGCAGACAGGCTTCAAGGTGTAGAAGTTGTATCGGTTCTGCCATTATGCTGTACTTGGCTAAAAGGTTTTCATAATGGATGTGTTTATTATTGACTTTGTTTTTTCATTCACTAAACACAAAGAAAGCAAAGCAATAATACTTACAACAGCAGACAATCCTTTGTTCTTATTGATCTTATGACGGTTGAGCTGCAAATGCGTCGTGCACAAGCTTTAATCCAAGTAAGACTTTCCGTCTCAGATTTTGGAAATCTGTGAATTTTAGTTCCATAAATACGATCAGGTTACTTGACATCACCTGTACAGATAACCCACTGACAGTGGAGAACCAATGTTTTAGAGTCCTGACGTTAAAACTTTCTGTCGGTCTGCTAGTCCACAATGTACATCAGCATGTATTTACTACAGTAGCTTGTGTTTGCGAGAGGGTCACCCACTGATAGCTGCGCTGTGACGTAAAATGGCCATTAGCCAATGAAACCCTGTGGTAAGGTCCATGTTTATGATTTGTCCTTCAGGGTTAGTGCCACAAATTTGTAGTTAAATGTGGCCCAGATGTATAAATTGGACCATTTCTTTCCAGCTCTTGGCATTTTGTTTTTGAATATCGATGGATTAAACACAGCCACAAATTAGCATTATGTCTCATTTTTATGTATACTCTTGGTTGACAGCTGAACTGGTTAACAACAGACCTTAATTCAGCTCATGGTTGTCAAACAGAATGTAAATAAAACAAATATGGAGCCTCGTTTCTTAACTCCTGACCCTAATTCAGATCATCGGGGTGTTTCTGTGGTGGACAGAAAGCCTGTGACTCAGCTGTTTGCCTGAAACATTTGAGAATAATGGATGTGAAGGCACACCAAACAAGGACCTTTAAAAAATGCATGAGTGCCCCCCTCCCCGCGTGAAAACCTCCCTCTCCCCCTTCAGAATAGAGCTATCACTGGTGCCTGTTATCTCCCCGAACCCCCAGGTAGAAAATGGTAATGATACCACTTAACATCGCTGCACATATGGAGGGAAAATGGAAATGCCAACAGCACCTCAACTATAAAGCAAATCAAATTGAAATATTAATCCGCTGATTAATATAACATTATGAGGGCCCATTCTCTTTGTTGTTAAACAACAAAGGGTTGCAAAATAAGCAACTGCCTAAGAGGTAAGGGGTTTAAAAGAGTCCCACAGAGGTGCTAAAGCCCCTTTCAAACATCATTACTCTGCATAATGCATTCCCTTCCACAGTGCTGAGATTTGATATTGATGTTTACTCATTTATTTTTTAATTAACGCTCGTTGTTAATGAATTCTTTGATGAGAGGCATTTTGTAAATCATTATCCTTGGAAGAGGAAAAAAGGGATGGATTGCCGTTACCCTTTATGCTTGTGACAGAAGAAAAGATGCAAAGTGTAAGGGGAAAAAAAAGTTACGAACAAGAAGCGGGGTCATTGTGTAAAGTTTGTTTTTTGATGCGTTGATTTTTCTTTTTCCCCCGTTGGTTCGTCTTGTTGCTGTTTTTCGTTGTTGCGTCGCATCTACAGGGATGAGCCGTAAAGTCGACAGGGACGGGGAGCCTCTGTGGATACTTAGCTAATTGCAGGAATATAACTCAAGGCTTTCAGCGAGTCGTTCAAGTGGGGAGGACGGACGCAGTTTCATCCACACAGGCCTCTGTGGGACTCCGTCCTTCCCCTCCTCATCACTGGGGATCTTTGTGGAGGACGTGAGGTAGACAGATAAACAAGGGAAGTTTGTACCGGCAGTTTTGTCACAGCTGCTTTAATGTAGTATTACATTGATGTTGTAAAAATTACATACAATTACCACCTGGGCCTTTCATTTTCATAATGGTCAGGTATGGATGGATGGATTGTTTTAGGTCTTTTTTTCACTGCTTACATCTAGAGCTGGACAATAAATCAATAACACTGTATATAGGGATAGACGTGATTGCTGGATTCACTTCTCCAGTTCCACTAGGGGGCTCTATAGATGCTTTACATTGGTACGTAGATTAATGTGTAGAAGAAGAAAACAAACGTTGGTCCAGTAGTGTACTTAGGTTGCCTAGAAACTACACTAACAAGCCAACCATCCCGTAAATTTACATCTTACCAATCTTACCAATGTTCATGAGAGTTGCCCAATGTGGTGAGTTATATATTAATGCTGTAAAGCTATGTTTAAGTTTGTGTACTTCTGAATATTGCAATATTAAGTATTGAGGTTTTCTTTGTCTTTTTTTTAATGTTATTTACAGTTTAACCGGCATGTCCAAGTAAAGCACTCGGCGATAAAAGGGAACAGTTAAAAATATCAACGGCTACCTTATGTTCTTTGTAACAGTGATCAATATCAATAGGTTACACGTCTGCTAGAATATTCAATATTCAATAGAGTATTCACTGATCTCTGATCCAGAACCGCACAGCATTCTGGGGGATGTAGGCAGGTGAGAAGACTAGACGCTCAGTTTGTCACAGCTAAGCTAAGCTAGGCTGGTGGAACCAACTCTCACTCACTGGTTACCTAGCAACTCACTTATTCTGTGGTTACCTAGCAACGACTTGATGAGTAACTGACACAGCAGCAGTTTAAGGTTTTGCCATTTGCCACTGTTGCTCAACTGCTTAAAAAATAATTAAAAAAAACAATGGCGTAAAGTGAAAACTGGATAAAAGACGAAAAGCCAGTTGGGCATTATTTGAGATATTTAAAACAAAAACTTAATCAATAATCTATCGATTTCGCCTTTTGCTCATCTGGTTCCATCAAAATAAAAGGAAAATCCAACAACTGTTTTTATAAAGAGCAAATTGAGGAAAAAGGTAATAAAAGCAATCAGATATGAAGTATCTATGGATTCCTTGGCAGAGCGACGTCACATTTGCAGACTGCTGCCCCAAACTCCCTGCTGGGGGCCAAAAAGCTGCTGGCTGACGATGACAGCCACCGGTTTAAATTATCAATAAAACACACTAAACCTTAAATGTATACCTGATGCATTAAGAGTGTGTTCACACTGCAGCCTGAAGTGACCCAATTCCAATTTTTTTGATGAAATGCAACCTGTATCTGATCTTTTCATGTCAGTGTGAACAGCTCAGGTCGGATTCTTTTTACAATGTGACCCAAATCCAATACATATCTGATTCAAATGCGACCAGAACGTCCAGGTCTCATTCATCTGAACTGAATATCATTGATTCTCAACAAATCTCATTATTCTGTGTCCTGATACGTGCAGGTGGGAAGAAAAACAACAATCATGTCAGACTATAATGAGGATTAAGTTGTTAATATGTTGTTCCGGTTGGACAACAACTTGAAATATATAAACTAAGCTCCACCGTTAGCCTCCATGTTTACTTCCTCAAACACTGAGCTCTTCTTCTTCTTTTTATGGTGGTTGGCAGAAAACTGAGAACGCTGATGCTATAGCGCCCTCTACTGCGCATGCGGGACACTTACAGGTCATTTGCCCGTTTACACTGCAGAACACATACAGGTCAGATTTACTGGCAGTGTGAACTGACCGGGAAAAAATTGGAATTGGGTCCCTTCAGGCTGCAGTGTGAAGCACTGCAGTGCTGTGCTACTAACTGCTAAACTACCTCAAAAGGTTAGGAAAAAGTTTTAATTAAGAAAAAAAAGATTGAGAGGGAAGTAGCTCAGCTTGACTTTTTGACCTTAACATGTAGATGTGATGTGGAATTTGGCGTTTTGGTTCAGTTCAAAAATACTAACAAAAGGTGACCTAAAAACCAATGCAGACAGATCAGATCAGGTGTTTAAATTGACTAACTTAGCTAATAGCCGCCGTAGCTAATCTCCCACAGCCATCACTAATCACTGAATGTTCTGGGTTTTTTTGTGTGGGAAATATTTGAGTGTTGATTTTTTTTTGTTGAATCTTGAGACATTCAAGGGCCTTGTTGTCAGTTCCCACGGCAACGAGTCTGCGTGTAGTGTAGCTGACAAAAAAGTGGTTTTGAATCTTTAGCAGTTTTCCTGCGTTATTTCATCCATTTGCTGTGCTGCGCTAAATGAATAACGCCCATGTCTCCAGGTTTGATTTCTGTAGCGGTAGAACAATCTGCTGCGTCAGAGCATAGAAAGAAAACCGTCTTTTTTACCCTCCGTCACTGATGTAAAATAATAACATGCAAAGGCGTCCATGAAGGCTGCAGGTAAATACAGATTAAAATGGATCTAATTAGGGTTTCACATGACTAAGAAGATGTTGGCTGTGTTTAAGGAGTGCCGGTTTGTGATCCTCTAGGCGAGTCTCAGTGTGAGGTTTGGACCAGTTGGCCACATATGAGTCTCAAGCCCCCAACCCATCTGGAGCCACCTTGGAGATGAAGCAGGGAACCTGGAGCGTGTCCATCTCTTGGCAGAGCCGGCCTGTCTTTGTACAGACAAGTGCGATTGTCTCTAATCCTACCAAAGAATTAATTGGTTAATTGGATCAATTAGATGTGTCCCAATAGGTTCTGATGATGTGCGGTAGGCGAATCAAATGGGTGCAAGTCAATATTTGAAGCGACTGTGTGGTTGTTGTAAGCAGGTTGTCGAATGTTGAGAGGTATTTGCAGCTTCATTATGTGTTATTGGGGCAATTTCTGACAAATTCTAAATGTTATTTAAAATTCGTGTAACTTAAAGCATGCGGGCAATTTTTCACGTTTGCGTCACTCGACGACATTATGCAGTGCTTGTTTTCGGAGACAGAAGAACTATTTTCATGAGTTATGGCATTTGCAGAATCTCAAAGATCGAGCTGCTGTTTTTCTTCCTTCAAGCCAGTTTTAAATGGAGCCAAACTGCACGGCTTTAAAGGCACATTCATCAAAAAGCGAGTGCGCTGCAGATGCTGCCACTTTTTCTTTTTAGGAAAAAAAAAAAAAGATTGCAAGTAGAATTATGGCTTTTCATCAGCCGATAAATTTCACTTGTGATTAATTGCAACGCTCACTTTTGGGATCACTTCTGCACAAAAGAGCATTTCTGCTTTGTAAAATTCATATAAAAGAAATGCAAATCAATGGTGTTCTTGGCACCAAACATATGCTGCCACAATGCCAACAAGCCTGCCCCTGACAACCCCAGCTGGGGGCTTGTAAGACTTGCTCTTGGCACAGGACGTTTTTTTCCACCCGCTTTGCAAATGATCACCAATTAATACGAACAGCATCCAATTCTAATTTTGCACCTGGTAAGATTGTGAGTGTCTTCTAAAGCTCTTCTAAGCTATCGATATAAATGACTCCCTTTTGGGGGGGGGGAAATAAAAACGGTGGCAAAGGTCCACAACCCACGAAGATCAGGGTTACTGGGGATCAAAAAGGGACGAGTCAGAAAGGTGCTCAGCTGTTTGAAACATGAGGTTTTCGACTCAAAATGTTCGATTTTACACCTTCTCTAAAACCAAAATCGACTTTTTAACGCCCCTGTGCGTTAAAACTTTGAGAATAAGGACATGTTTATCACTTGGTAATGCAGCAGCATCCATCCATGTGATGAATCCCACACACTCCCTAAAAAATACAGACAATTCAAAAGCATCGCACGTCACTAATTGCTCATCAGAGTTTCCTAGCGTCTCTCTGTCTTCTTTCTCCCTCCATCTCTCACTCTGAAATTGATACTCGCCATACGACTTATGATGGATAGGAAGCTTTAATGAGCTCTTACAAGCAATTAAGTAATCAAGAAGCCCTGCTGCTGCTGCGCTGGAGCTAGCAGGAGCCGTGACAAACGGAGAACCATCAGCTGGGTAATCAGCCTAGGACACAGTCACTGCTGCTAGCCACTCCCTGACAGAGGGGCCAGATTGTCCTGTTACGCCTGGAGAAATAGTCCCTGAACTTTACATTCAGACCTGATCAGGTTTGAGGTTTTTTGTGGCAGGAGGACTTGAGAGAGCAAAGATGAACTTCTGGGTCATGAGCCACACGATTATTGAGCCACAAGAGATTTAGTGAAGGGGAACGATCAGCAGCAGAAGCAGATTCAAGTCGATCCTCATTAGGTTAATTAAGATAAATGACTGTGCCATGAAAAATCCCCCAAAAATAAACCAGAGGATATAGAATAATAATCTAAATGCTCAAAAATCATCAGATTCCTTCGTGTGTTAAAGTATAAACTCCTCACTCTGGTCATTTGGTCACCTTATTGAATCCTGTTTAAACAATTCAGTAGTAAAATTTATTTTTATAGCTTATTTACAGCACAAAACAAAACAGGTAGACAAATGATAAAACAAGAAAGAAAACTAAATTTGATTTTTTTAAAAAGTAAATATATATATATATAAAATAAAACAGAAACAAAATTAAGAAATACTTAATTTCAGTTCGAGCAATTTCCCAAAATTGCTGGAATTGGAATTTTAAGGGTGAAATCACTTTGTGTTTTATATTCAGAAAGTTTATGCACATTTCATTACATCTAATTTCTTTAGCTATGAATGTAAAAGTTTCATAATTTATTGCAGGTAAAGCACATGGACCAAAGTGAGGCATAAACTTTAATATCTTTTAAAGTCTCTTATGTTCATTTTGTATTAGACGAAGTTTTTGATCAATAAATTAGAAGATCAAATTTACACACACCAATAATCAGATTTCTTTAAAAAGTTGTTGCTGTATTCTCTGTAATTTATTTATTCTCTGTAATTTATTTAGAGTTGAAATAAAACTGAGTTGATATTTTCACTGACTTAGAATCAAGTACAAACATTTATCGCCCTGCTTCAGAGGAAATACCAGATGGGTTTTTGAACAGCTGCTAAGAAAACTTAACCTTAAAGTTAAAAGCCTTTGACTAGACCATCTAACACATGTCAAACTCAAGGCCTGTGAATCCGACCAGCCTCAGCTGTTAGATAAAATCCAAATTACATCCTCGTTTTTTCTGATATTTATACTTCTGATGGATTGCTAGCTTCATTCCAGTACCAAGATTATTGAATTGTAGTTTGTAATTTCTGAGAAGAACTTTTTAAACAATTTTTTATTTCCTTTATTTAATCAGGTAAACCCCATTGAGATCCAGATCTCAATTTCAAGGGGGACCTGGGCAGAAATCTGTAGTGCACAGCAACCTGGTTACTAGACAAAATTAATTAATACATATGCACAAGTATAAAACAAATTTAAAAACAGTGACACTGTTTAAAAGAATCTCGTTGCCTGTTTTTAAGAATCGCTCGAAATAAGTCCAGCGAGATCAGTTCTGACATCTTGAGTTCAGACTGGAGCTGAAACTGAATCAAGTTTGGGTTTGTTATTTTACACTTGTACTTCAGGAAACCCTGGTTCTAAACTTCCTCTCTAGATTTTTGGTTAGAATCTGAGGCTTTCAGGGAGATGAAACGACACATCAGTGACTTTTAAAGGCCACAACAGCATTAAATTTTAGACTTTATTTTATATTTTGGTAAACTTGTCAAATACAGTTAAAATAATAAACACAACCAAGTGCAGGCAATTTAAACCTGCTAATAGAAAAACATGCAGGCATCATTTGGTTAAGAAAATTAGGTTCTTTACTTACAAGGTTAACTTAACCTGCTTTACAACTGAACCAGCTTCTTAGTTTCCTCTCCAGGACAGAAAATATAAAGTTTTTGTAAGCCTTAAGTTTTCCCTTCAAATAAGGTCAGGGCTGAAAATGAGAAAAATAGTCAGTACAGAAAATGTGGCCAACATGAAGAAAAAAAGCCGTTACGATTAATTACTCTACTTCACAAACTATTGGTGCAAACTGGTCATTATGTGGCATTAGAGACATGTGGCTGCTGCTCATCGCAAGACTTTGTGTTTTAATGGGAGAAGCCAACCAGGTGTTTCCTATTGGTGGTGATGAACAATCCCAGGCAAGTAGGACTTTGTTAGGCTACCGACTTTGTAGCAGCGGCTTGAGCTCCTCGCCTGTGATAAACAGTGAGTGTTGTGAAGATGGAGTCTGTCTCTGCGCTCTGTGCTCACCTGGGGCGTCTGAGGCGACGGCTCCCTGTTCACAGCTCGGCGTTCTCACCCATCCACAGCGTGTTGGCGCCCCGGGGCAGAACGACGCCTCTCCCACACGCTCCTGAATTATTCTGCCCCAACCATACGTCTTGTGTCCCTTTTTTTTTAATCTCTTTTCAGGCCCTGAGATAATACGTTTCACATTGCAAATCAAATATGTTGCTTATTAATGGGGCGACTTTGGCGAACGCTACCTGCAGAAATGCCGGAGGGGGGAGCTAGAAGAGAGGGGGACGCCGACAGTGTGGTGGTGTGTTTTCTCTCCTCTCTCTGTGTCTCTGAGAACAGGATAAAACAGCTGAGGGTGCAGATTTTTCATTGCTAAACTGGCACACACTGGCGTGCTCACATGCGCTGTATGGAAATAAGAAGAGCCAGGGTGTGGCGGGTGGCTATGCTGGGAAATTAGCGAGAGATAAAGAATTTTTCTCTGGTTTCAGTGGGCCGCCGAAAGCACCAACACAAACAAAGCCTCGTGTTTGGGTGGCAACAATGACAACAGTGCCAGTTATTTTCATTAACTACCATCTGGCTCATTATATTCCTCCCTATTCAGACATGAGCCCAGGCTCTGTACACTTTGTTTCTTTCATGAAATTATCTGAGAAAGCCTGCCTTAATGCACAGAAAAGCTGTCGACGTCTGCATGTGGAAATGCAGAGCAAAGCCGCGCCGTGCCGCTAACTTGGCGTCATTTCCTCGGATTCCGTACAGATTGCACCGGCTAATTATGATCTAATAACTGGCAGACTGTCTGTTTCAATATTATTACAGGAAGAGTAGGTTAAATGAATAGCTCATCATCTGCCCCCTGTATCAGTCATGTTGTTTTAATGATCATAATTCCACCATTAAATCTTAATAATATGTCAAGATCATAAGGGAGACATGTCAATTTGGGGGCTTCAATGAGAATTAAGCCAAGGATTGCCGAAGTTGAGCCTGTTTTTTCTTTCCTGGAGAGGCCTGATTTCGTTAGCCGTGTCCTCACACAGCAGCAGCAGGACAGCAGAACCAGAACTGTTTCTCAGTCAATCTGATATCCGAGTAATTAATTTCTAATCTCTGATTGATGTGTTGATGCTGAACCGGAAAGAAGCAGGGGTAAATGTTGCTAGCGCCGACATTCTCCAAGCACATATTTTACACTCAAGCCATGAGATTCTATTCACTTAAAGATTAATCACTTAAAGGACACAAACAAAACCGTTTCACACGCAAAAAACAACTGTTAGGTGCATGGTGAGCTATACATAAACTAATTTAAACATTTTCAAAACTTTAAAGTTGGCCTGTTATGCGTTCTTAAACAGAGTAGGATATGTTTACGGGTTAAATGCATTTTTTGCACAAACTCTTTCTCAGGGTTGTATAAAGTACTGAAATCTCAGAGTCAAGTAAAAGTTTAGGTTCCTCTCCAAAATATGACTTTGGTAAAAGTCCAA
>CAEGAF010100643.1:0-16915 GCA_903067075.1 Micropoecilia bifurca
CTCTCTCTCTCTCTCTCTCTCTCTCTCTCTCTCTCTCTCTCTCTCTCTCTCTCTCTCTCTCTCTCTCTCTCTGTCTTCCTCTCTGTCTCTGTCTTCCTCTCTCTCTCCTTCTCTCTCTCTTCCTCTCACTCACACACTCTGTCAGAAGTTTAATAGCTGACACTCTTACAGAGGGGAGTACAAAACTTGCACAAAAAACTCAGCAAAACAAAAAATCTGACATGTTTATTCTAAAAGGCAGAACTTTTCAGTGACAACCTAAACCGTAGACGGCTATAATAATTATACAATTCATAGACAAATAAGTTGCTGAAATATTTTGATTAAAGAGATATTTTTCCTTTTTTTTCATCTAAATATTTTTGGACCAGTTCGACATTCTTCAGGTTTCACTGGACCAAGACAGAACAAAAAATGAGATGAAATGTTAAAAAATACCGTTATAGGTGTGGGATACCGCATAGCTTTGGTATCGATCCGATGCTAAGTGAACACAGGGTCATTGGCACCTTAGGGTTGATGCAACGTTTTCTATTATTTACATTTGACATACCTCCAGGTATCTTTGTGGTTTACTTTTGTATTATTTTGTTAAAACCTCAGATAATTTTGACAAAGCTTAAACGTGTTCACAAAATATTTTAATAATAAATTAGCTCAAGAAACAGGAACATAGAAAGTAAAAAAATATAGTGTGCATTTTTTTACTAACAAAATGCTAAACAAACGTATTGGTTGAGAGCAACTCATAACAAAATCAGTTTTTAGGTCCATTTGAGAAACTAAATAAAAAAATAAAATTTCTTGTGAAACTAGCATCAGTTGTCCCACCCTAGTGATATCAATATCAATATTGATATTTTGGATTGATGCACGCACCTTCATCTTCAACTTTATAACCTAACTAATTTTATTCCTCTGCCAAAATGATGTAAGATATTGATTATTACAGGTATGGGCCTTGTACTTGTAAGTGAGGGGAATTGTAATTGTTTTTTCCAGCTTGCTGATGAGACAACATGCAGCATCAAGTGGACATTTGGCTCCATTTAGCTGCAGAAACTGGACAAGCTGCCACTTTATGTTCACGATTTTAGAAGAGCTCTCAGCTGTGGGGAATTTTGTTATTTTTGTATCTGAAAATCTGAAAAAACAAACAATTTAAATAACAATAATAATAAACACCATAAACTATCTGCATTTAGTCAAAAGGTAGGAGAAGAAAAATAAATCTAACTACTTTTAAAATGTCACAACATATTGACATTTAGTGGTATCTAATTTTTTAATTATTGTCATTTTCATTTTGAAACACACATTTGAAGGAAACTATAGAATTAAGTTGGAAATCTTTTTGCTTTGAAGCAACAGGACAGTGAAAGTTGTCTTTCATCTGACCCACAGTGCACAGCAACAGATGGGGGAGGGGCCACACTGTGTTACATTATGCTCCAATACAACAAGAGACAACTCTACTCACACAAAGCGATTTCTTTATTAAAGACAAATGTAATTGTTTTGATAAAGTTTTCTTTAAATATATCACATAGAACTGGATCCATAATGGAGACAGAAGACTTTGTGTCTTATCCAAAACAGAGAGAATGAAAAACAAAGAAGCTAGAAATTCCTTGTTTTTAAATTGTCCCTTATAGAAATGTAAGCCATTTCTAAGTATCACATTCTGCTTGTGGATGAAGCTGAGGTTCATACAAGACTAGAGGCGTAAAGCGGCGGGTCCCTGCTGGGCCGGCGTGCCGCCTCCTCCGGGGTCCTGGGAGCCGGTCGGTTGGGCCACATGTGTGTGCCTGCTCTCCCAGCAGACCTGTGGGAGGTGATTAGCTCACTTTCTGCATTCCTCTTCAGGCTCCGCTCCATTCTCTGCTGCCATTCATTTCTATTACCTGCAGAAAATCTGTTCGTTTTAGAGGTCAACCTCTTGTTTGCCAGTTCCTCCTCCCCCCACAGCCATTGCTTCGCAGGTGATACAAACTATTCCTGCTGCAGAGATCCATTATTAGCTGACAAATCACCGCTGTCACAAATGTCTGCTGTAGACGCCGCACATTTCCTCATGACGGCGACCTTGTGAGATTTATAACGGCCCTCTCGTGTTTGCGTCGGGATCGTGCCGCAGACGGGCTAACTGACGCTGTTGACAGATTCATCAGTGGAAGTCAAATTAAAGCCATGCCAAACAGCTCAAGCTGCCTTGAACTCTGTCACTGGGTGCAGGATAATTGTGCTGTTTGGGAGCTGAAGGTGTGGTGACAGCAGCACACAGCAGGACGTGTACAGGCAGGCCGGAGCTGCCGCTCTGCTCTCTGGGATTTACACTGCTCAGGCGAATCTGTGTGGTCTGCAGCAGAGTCGTCAAGGTTTCAGCAAGGGTCAAAGGATGGCCAGCAGTCAGAGGGACTGTTAACAAGCAGCTATAAAACATGTGACAACTACATGTAAGCAATTGCTTAATGCATGTGGCCCCTGAGAGCCCCCAACAGATCCCAAAAACTCAATGAGAGGAGATTAGATCGGACATCAAGATGATTCAGCTTCCCGTGTGAGGTTTTGTTTATCATCATTGCTGTTTGACTGGCTGTTATGGTTCTTCTCTAACCTTGCATCGACCACACAAAGTGCTGGGAATGTTCAGTTTACCTTGGATGATATAACAGATAGTTCATCTAGACATAAGAAAGGGCTTTCCTATATCAGATAATTTGCTAATTGTTTATAATTGCGTTGCAAAAATACTAAATCTTACCATTTACCAGTTTCTAATCCAAATATCTTCGTACATTTGAAATAAGGCAAAACTAACTTGCAAGTAACTCTTTGATAAGTTGTAACAGCTTGGTTTAAGTCAATAATTCTTGAATACTGATCAAAACTATGAGTTCCACTGGCAGATTCTTTTCACTGATAGCACAGTTAAAAATGTATTGTTATCAGTGAAAAAGTCTCTCAATGTAACTAATGCTTTTCCATGAATATTAATGAATTATTGACTTAAAACATGCTCCTATATCTTGTGGAAAAGTTACTTGTAAGCTAGTCTAGCCTTATTTCAAGTGTACTAAAATATTTGGACCAAAAATGCTCACTAAGATTTTGTATTTTTGCATTGCAATTAAAACACATATAAAAGTTGTTATGGTGATGCTTTCTGCCTTCTTGCCGTGTGAACAACTTGCTGTGCTTACATATTGTGTCTTGTTTGTGAGTCTGTCTCAATTTGCTGTTCCTACTCCAAAGCCTAATGCTGCCTAACAAATGATTTCAGAATAGTTGGGGCCTCTTCTGTTTCTACTTGCTAAGGTGACGACTACAACTTGCGTCAGAGTTGATTCTGCATTGCTCTGCAAATGAGCCGGACTTTCTAGGTAAACAAACCAGAGTTCTATGGGCAGTATAATGTAAACTTGACTTTTTGGAGCTTTATATGAAGTTCTATTGTTATTCCTTCATCAAAAATATACCTGAGTGTTTCTTTAATTCTTTCATGCCTGTTGGAGAAATCCTTTAATCTCCATGGCAATCACTCAGCTGTGCAAATCACCTGGTTGGACCTTCAAGGCTCAGCTTCTCCTCAGAGCTGCAGTTTGAAAGTTTCTGAGCGTCTGCCTCACAGAGCTGCCCTCAACTAACAACTCCCCACTCAGCTCCTTCATACTAGCAACCAGTAATTATAGCAAACACCCGGTGGTATTGTGAATCAGCTGAGCTCATTATATTTTCTCAATAAAATGCTGGTAAAAATGTTGCTAAAGGGTTAATAGAGGAGCCATATTGTGATGATTTCCTGACTTTCAGAAAGAGCATGAGGTTTTAAAGAGATGGAGGCCTAATTTCAAGGCAGTACATTTGGAAGTCAGATTTCTTTTAAGTCATATTTAATACATTTGTAGAATTGAAGGTAACAGAGTGACTTAATTGTGCTATAAAATAATACTGCAGTTTTAAAGCGGCTGGTGTGAATGTGAAAGAACCATAAGAGAACTAAGGTTCAAACTGAACACTAAGAGAACTGAGGTAAACCAATGAAAAAAGCATAAGTGAAGTTATTGCTTTTTTTATATTAAAAATAACATTAATAAACAACATTATGAAAATATTCCATAAAGGCTGCAAAACAATACAAATATTCTGAATTGTTTTTGTAAATGTTAAACTGCAATAATTTTCACATTTTCTTGATGTACAGTTTGGTTGGCTGTTTGATACGTTTGCCTTATTGTTGGCTATCAATGTAAATCCATTTTACATAAAGTTGACTAAATATTGAAAAAAACCCTGGGATAATCCATCCATCCATCCATCCATCCATCCATCCATCCATCCATCCATCCATCCATCCATATGCTTAAATGATAGCAGGTTGCCAAATAGGAATAGTTTATTGGGTAGTTTCAGGGTTTGACCATGTGACGAACACAAAAACATCTGCACGCTGCAGATGTTGTCATAAGAGTCTACCTGTGATGAATCTGTCCATGATGGACCCTGTCTCTCACACAGTGACCACTGAACGTTGCACTGTTTTCTCTGCTAAATAAAAAGGTAAAGACAATGGATGGATGTTTTCTCAAGGCGCTTTCCAAGATAAACAGAACCAATTCATTTTCAACTATATAGAATTAAATCAGTTCAATTATTCAGTCAGCATATCAATCATTTTTGTAAAAACATATTTTCAGAGGCTGATCAGAATGTCTGAATCTCTAACCAGAGGATGGATACGAACCGTCGCTATGCCTGAAGGATTACATAGAGATATGTTAGAAAAATGAGCAGACTGGCTCAAAGTCATTTGTTTGTTTAGTTAAACTGGCACAAATCTCCTTTACAGAAAGGATTATAGTCTTTATTTATTGTCTGAAGAAAGCACATTGCTTTCTAAACCTCAAAGAACCGGCTATTTACTTTTTAAACCCTTGTGGGAAACAGTGAGTTCAAGTTAGGACGTCACAGTCTTCTGTCAACCTGATGCAAGAGATAGAGAAACAAAGGCAATCGCGATAAAGACGTGAATACTGTAACTTTATCTTACATGTGATTTGCCCACCCCAGCTGCTAAATATACTTACATCATGTCACCGTATCGCTGCATTGTACGGAAAGTATGACTCCTTTGGTTTTCTGTTTGTTGCTATGCGAGTGTGTGAACATGTGTGCATATCTCTGGCATATTCATTGTGAGGCACTGCAGTGTATATCCACATTTGCCTTTGGGGATTTTAAACCATAAGTCCTTTCCTCCAATCAAAACGTCTCACATTTAGATATTTAGTGCTTTGCTCTCTTATCACTTTGTGTTTCTGAGGGCCTGCATGTGTAATTGTGAGCTCATAAATATTCATATGCTGGCTACCGATGCGACACAAAAAAAGTTGAAAAGGGTTCAACTTTTGTCACTGTCTCTGTCACTATCACCTTGGTTGAGTCCAGCCCAAGGTTTCAGAAAACTGTTGCTTTTCGATTTTGTCCTGTGTGTCAAGCTGTATATTAAGTACAGTTGATGTTATGTGTAGTATTAATATTTGTCTGTTTTTTTGTTAGACATTACCAGAGCAAAACTACAAATCCAAAAATCTGCTGCGAAACGCAAACTACATGGACACCAATTCTTAGGTCGTTTCCCCTATGTAATGTGAGACATATTTACAGACCAAACAATTTATCAATTTGTGAGCAGTTTTTTCTTAAGTGATTTTAAACAGAAAACAACTCGGAGGAGTTGTACAACATCAAGCTCTTGGCAGAGAATCATTCGGTCCACGGTTCTAGGCCTGCCTGTCACTGAGGGGCGGATGGATTTTGTTGCCAGTTTGGAGCAGTGAAGTTCACTGGAAATGACGCTTGACAGTAATTATGTGACACATAATCAGTGTCAGTTAATCCATTTATGAAGACACTGAAAACATTCACTGCTTCGATCTGTGTCATCCCTTGCTATGTTTCATTCAAACAAAAATCAAATTTCAACACGGAAATTCAATGTCTCTGATGTTGGTGAATTAGAAACTATTAAAATTGGATTTGTGTATGTTCATTTACGTGACAATTCACTTTACGTGACTGATACAGCCAGTTTTTATTATACATAGGAAACCATCTACAATACACATACCCACATACAGAAACACACATTAAACTGTGTAAACAGTAAGTAGGACTGGTAAATGCTGCATGTCAGGACCTGTCCGCTCCTCATGAATGATGTAAATTTTCACAAGCAGGCCCATCTCCTTATCTGTCCAAAGTGACTGTGGAAATAAAAACAACCTGAAAGCTGCCAGGTTGTGATAAAATATCTCATTATAAATGCAATACTAGATGAGAGCCAAGTTTTTTTAACCTTACTTAGGAGATAAGCAGGTGAGCTAACTGAGTTAGTATCTTTATTTGTAAAATTATTCTTTTATTCACCAATAGTCAAGTTAGTTAATAAAACTGTGTCTTACTATGAATGTTATTAAAATGTAAGATGAATTTGGTTGTATTATTAGGTTATGATGGTAAAATCTGACACTGACAGTTAAAGAAACATTTTATTGCGGAATAATTTTTTATTGCAAGTATGTTATTGTTGCTCAAATAAATAGAACAAAAACCCAATGAAATGTTTTTTAACCAATGATAAAGTTTGGCCGATATCAATATCTGATATTAATATTGCTGTTATGGCCGAAAATCCATATTTACTGATATTTTACATATCTTATATGTTTCACTACTCTGCTGTCACATTGAAAAAAAAAACAACCACACAGCTGATTTCACCTTCTTTGTGTCAGTTAAACATCCCACAATCCTGTGCTGCATTAGTATCACTGTCACATGACCAAACAACTCCACCTGACCATCTTGCTAGCATCTTCTATCCTTGATTAAAGCTGGATTTTCTTGATCTCCTGGCTTAATTTAACCTCGATTCACAAAACTAGTAACACATATGTTACCATGATGATTTATCCTGTGCAGCCAGTCTGCTAGAGACCAGGCTAACAGCCAGGCTTAGTGAAGTCTCAGCTCTCACACTGATCAGAAACCAGTGAGTTTTGTCCCTGATTCTGTTCTCTTATCTGTCTATTTTTGTCTTTTTTATTGGGCTGTTTTAAAAAACCACTAATTCACTTTGGTGTTCAGTCAAGTATTATAGTAATTTTAGTATTATGATGATAGAAAATACAATTATTAGTTTTAAAATGATCCATATGGACTATGGGACAGTTCAACTGCATTTCTGAATACCACCATTCCAAGTTTGACAGAATGGCCTTTAATAGACACTGCAGCATTGAGGGAATTAGAGAAAGAAACAAATGTATTTTAATTACGTCAAGCCGTTTTGGATGTAGCATACTTTGCATACTTTACTGATTAATTTAAACATAACTTAAAATTACGTTTAAATTGTAAATTATCTTTAGTTTTGGCATCTAAGTTAAACAAATGTCCAGTTTAAATCACACAACATTTAAAACAAGTACTTACTTACATCATAAGCATCATAAACATACCTGTTGTCTCAATCATGAGGGCTGAGAATAAGACACATTTTACACAGTTTATCTTTTATGTAGGTAACGTATCTTCTGTCTTGAAGATAAGTTATGTTAAGCTGTCTTTGTGCTAAGTGTTAAAAAACACATGGCGCTTGTGAGCATCACAAATCAAACAGGATGTTAAATTTGATTGCAACTAATTGAACAGCATATAGGCCATATATCTTCTAAGTTATCAGTAAGTCATTTGCACATTGTCGCAAACATTTTATCCACATTTTTCCCAGAAAATATTCCAATATTTAAACTTCCTCTGTTGTCATGTTTGTTCTGTATGATTAGATGTGGGAAAAAAAAGAGCAACATGAATGAATCTGCTGTCAGATTAACATGTTATAATACTGACTGTTATATCAAAGGTGATTCACTTCACTTAAGGAATGAATGTTACTCATGTTTCTCTGTAGTTCGGAAGCCACATTAGCATCCAGACAAAGGGTTTTTTCTGTTTCGTCTCCTTTTCTTGTCTTTTTGCCACTTTGAGAAGGATTTTTCTTTATCTGTCATTACATCAGGGTCCCGGTTAAATCTTGTCACCAATTTGTTATATTCCTTCTCATAACATAACTATATAGACTCAACTGAACCTCAGTGGAACGTGACTTACTTTATTAGACATTTTGCTGAAGAACCTAGGGTGGAAGAACACACTTGGTCAGTCGGTCACATAGGACACCAAATCGTATCTGAATCATACCCCTGTTGCCTTGTTATGTTAAATTTGTTTATTTGAGCAAATTACATGCATGAATATGGCATGTTTTTAGTTAAGAATGGTTTAGAAATGCATATTTTTTGCTTGTCACACATTCAATTGATCTGCTATCGTTTGGTGTAGCAGCAGTTTGTTCTCCCCGTGGATTCTCTCAGGGTACTCCTAAAACATGACTGTTAGGTTACATGATTACTCTGACTAGTATGAGTGTGTGTGTGTGTGTGTGTGTGTGTGTGTGTGTGTGTGTGTGTGTGGGTGGATGTGTGTGTGTGTGTGTGTGTGTGTGTGTGTGTGTGTGTGGGTGCGTGTGTGTGGATGTGTGTGTAGGTGCGTGGGTGTGTGTGTGTGTATTGTTGTTTGTGTTGCTTTGGGATATGTGCATGTCAGCATCACAATAATTGTGTGTGAATCCATTCCACTAAAACTCCAACTGCAGGTTTTCATGGTTGCCTACAACAACTCTCTACATATGATCCAAGCATAAACAAATCACTAGTGCAGTCTGCTGAAAATATGAATATGGCATCAGTCCCATTGACGTCTCACTACATTTGGTGTCATGGGGTGATAGAACTTTCTTGTTTAACTTTGCCAGTGCTAGTAGTTCAGTTGGAGCCATTACTGGCCTAGTCAAAGTTCACCCCGTAAAGTCATAACTGTACTAGAAACAACAGAATCCCATTCTGATTAATGTGGTCCAGCTCTCTGTGATTGGCCGCTGTGACATTCACCTTCGTTTGCATCACTCCCGACCTCGGATACAGGAAGCGCAGGAATATTCTGCCAGGTCCTGCATTTAGAACCAATCAGCTGTTCACAGCTATGGTACGCAGATCGGGACATTATACAGGCGAACACGCACAACCAGCTACTGGTTGGCTCCCAGCCTGCGGGGGCCGTGGCACTGGCACCGGGCGTGGAGATAACTCTGGGAATTTTACGGCGTCTCTCTGCAAATGTGTGTTAAAGTGAGTTTTGGAGTGTATGCGTATGTGTGTGTGTGTGTGTGTGTGAGGGTTGCGGTGTTGGCTGTGTGTGTTATTTTTAGGGGCAAATAAGCTCTAGTGGAGCCGGCAGCATATAAATACACCCAGACACTCATGGGCACATCTACACATACACACACACACTGGGAGGATGGTGATGCTGTAACGTTAAGAGAACTTTTGATTTTGTTTCACCTTTCGCCCTTCAGAATTTCCACCTCCTTTTCTTTTCAAGCAAACTTCTTCTTTATCGTTACCATTCTTTCTCTCACTTCCTGTCCTCTGTGTTATCTTTCCTTCTGGTGCCGCCTCCCTCCCACATGTAGTCACAAGGCCATTTTGAGTATTATGACTGAAGATCTGACCCACCCAGCCCGCAATACAAAGACCCACACACCTACCTATTGTGAGAACCAAAGCTCTTTAAATCCAAAACCAGCAACTGGATGTCATTCTTGCCTCAGTTTTTTTGGGGGGGGCAGGTTTTCATTTGCCTTTTTTTTAAAAAACATTTTCAGTGTTTTTCTGCAGTTGTGTTTTCAACTTAGGAAGCTTATTTTGAATCATTAAGAGTGAAACTATTCATAAATTACGAGAGACTTCTTCAGCCGAACTGTGAAACTCCAGCAGATGAAGGAGTTTTGGCTTTACGTTCTTGTTGGGACGGTTCCATCCAACTGGGGCTTTTTGGACGACATGCAGTCCTCCAGCACATAACTCCTGTCTTATCTTCTCCGTTCAAGTCCTCCTTGGTGTAAAATATGCCGTTCATCCAGCCTCTTTGTCACACTCTCAGATTTGAAGCGTAGCACAGCAGGACCTACTTTTGAGCACACAGACTATCAGCAGTCAAAACAATGACAGAGGACGATGGGAAGAAGCTCTGAGGAAGCAGAACACAGAGCAACAAGGACACATCTGTGACCTGATTCTGGGTTTAACACAGAACTTTTATAAAACATGGTAGAGAGATTTATATTATATAAAAAAACCAACAAAAAAAACAGAAGCATTCTCATCCTGAACATGTTAAAACCCCAAACCTCAATGTATGTTTTTGGGAATGTTAAATGAAAGTAATAATTTAATCAAGTGGCATTGAAAGGATGCACAATTTGAGAACAATTAGTTTGGTAGAAAATCTAAAACCATCAGGAACGGTGGGGTTGTGGAGCTGGGAGCATGGATCATGTTGAATTTTCAATTGGAGATCAATCGAACCAATTGGTCTCCAACTGAAACAAAAATACAGTCATGGTTGAAAAAATGCAATAGAAAAGTCTTGTTTGTAATTTTAGCCAACCAAAAAAAAGAAAGAAGATGGTCTGGTCAGATCTAACAAAGACTTACATTTTTCACGTACATGTTAATGCTTCTGACTGGCAACAACACAAATCTGGTTTTTACTTTTCAACCGTTTTGACTGAGTTTCAGGCACTTTTCCATAAAAACGGGCAGGAATTTCAAACTCTTGATGTGCAAAGATGGAGACAAACCCTAAAACATGGCTCTACTCAACGGGCTGAATGACACACTTTCTGGGTTTGTTTTTGGTGTTTTAAAAATCATCAACATATGGAAAGGTTCACAGAGTGGGAATAGTTTGCGAGGTATAGTATAAGACATTTCTTTCTCATGATAAATTCTCATCCTCTGTTTCACGTTAGCGTTGAACCTGTTCTTCTTCTTTGGCTCTAACAACTGTCAGACTGCAGATTTTATAAATTAGTCACATTTTCCTTTGACTGCAGGTTGTTTATGTTGGGAAAAATTGTTAAACTTCAACTTGTTTCCAACTGCTCATGTGGTGCCCATGCTTTGTTCCATATTGTGAAATATGCTCCAACGTTCTTTTCAAAAACTGCCCTGATATTAAAAAGGTTGGCTGGAAAATCCTCCATAGCTTTATCATTCAGATCACCATAGATACATTAACTGTAAAAAAAATGGATGTCTTGATGGAATAAAATATTAGGTACAACTGTAAAAAAAAAAAGGAAAACTAGAAATTTCCATCAAGTGGAACTTATTTGCAAACACTGTAAATATGGTCTGTGATATTTCAATTAAGCAATTTAAATATGGTCTGTGGTATTTCAATTAATCTTCCATATTTTTTTGATACAAAAATAATGACATAATTGTTTCTGAATTGATGAATCTTTTGGCTCCCTCCAACTGATTGGCATTTATAGCACTGATTTTACACTTCAAAGTGACGCTTTCCATTCCGTTGCTTAAATAAATTAAAAAAAACACGTAGAAATATGTTTTATTTCTGAATTTCTCCCCATGTAGTTTTATGTAAAACAGTTTAAAGACACTGTGATGAACATAATGAGAGCTTGTTGCACCTATAGCATGATGGCCAGGATCAAAATGAGAGAACAGCGCCTTCTACAGGCCACAATCTGCTGTGCATGCTGTGTTTTCTCTGCGGAGGGAGACATCGAGGGTTAATTCAGGTCATTTGCGTTTTAAATCTGCCAGAGGAGCTTCATGTGAAGGCTTCATTCAGCCTAATTTATTTCACAAAAATCTGTTCACAGACTCTGAATCTTGGGTTTTCTGCCTCAGCCCAGAAGAAGCTGTTCTTCCAGTTCGTCGCTGCGTTTGCTATATATACATCTGTTCCTGTGAAGCATCAGTGTGTGCTCAGAGCCAGAGGGGTAAACACGAGGATATTTTCACATAAATACACATTTATAAAGGATGGAGGTGTGCAGCAGCATACAGATTCATGTCCTGTTTTCTGAAGAGGTTTGTCCAGGTCCAATACGGTGAAGCGGCCTTTAACAGAGCCTTCTGTGATGACTTCTATTTGCTCCTTTTTTCAGACTTAAAAAAAATAATTTTAAAGAAAATTGCAAAAAGATTAAATAAATAAATAAAAATGAAATGTAGAAAACATCTAAATCTGAAACTTGTCTATTAATTTGCCAGCACAAATTGACATCAAAGAAGACATTAAAAGGGACCCATTATAATTTCTTTTAAACAAGCTATGATAGGACTGTGGTCTATACAAAACATGTTCATTACATTTTTTGCACAAATCGTTCTCAGATAATGAGATTTCACCTGCTCTGTTCTTTCTATTTTGAGCCGCTTTTAATATGAGCTGTTTCAAGGTAACATCATCACTTTTATGCAAATAAGCTACTACTGGCCACGCCCCCAAGTCAAAGTGAACACACACACTTCATACACATTAAAAATTATTACATGATTGGGATTTATTAGTGCACGGACTGTTTCTAGAAGCAACAAAGACCCAGTTGGAAGAACAAAAACGTCCAAAAAGTGATTTTTATGTTTGGGTAGTAGATCCCTTTAAAGGTCTGTTTAAACTTTTTTTTATCTCTTATTAAGCTTATGTTCGGTCTATGTGAGAGTTATTTTAGCTGTATGAAATATAAAAGTATTTTGTTGTTTAACCTGAACGTCTACATTGATCCAGTGTTCTGGGAGACCATCAAGCTGTAATTTTTGAAATCGCGGGGAAAAATGTCAAAGTTCCTGTTTCACTCTGTACAGGCGAGCCGCGTCAGACTGACTGCAGTGTTTTCTGTGCGGAAGCTTCCTGTTGCGAGGATGGACTCTTTATTTTTAATCACTTATGAAGATTTACCTGGTTGTTTAGTTATTTGTTATCTTCTTCAACTTCATCAGTGCCTTGCAACGTATTTCTTACTTTCTTACTTTATCAACGTAGTTTTAATGAGACCAGGCAACAAAACGTAGTGTAGAATTACAAAGTGGAAGGAAAAGGGGTTCAAATTTTTAAAAATCTAAAAAGTGTGACAAACATTTTTATTTATCTGATACCCTAAATTAAAATCAAGCAGCTTCAGAATGGATCTAATTAGTTAGGAGAGGACATAAATCCAGTGGTCAGACTTTTCTTATAGAACATCAGGGAAAACATTTGTGAAGATGCTTAGAGCAGAGTTCTGTTATAAAATGGTTCTGAACCGGTTCTATCACCTCACAACCAGGAACAGCACAACTGGAAGCCAAGCAAGATATCAGCAAGCAGAACATTAATCATACAAACAGCCAGCAGCTTCATGGTAATAACACTGGAGAAGTCGTTGAGATTTAAGGCTTTGATTTGGAGAGTCTATCTGCACTACTGATTTATAGTTGTTGCTTCCAAAATTATGAGGAAAGGCCTGAAGAAGGGCTCAACTTTATATCCTGTTGAAGAAGATTTTAGGTTATAATATATCTTTGGAAAATCTCTAGCTTTATCTTCTTCTCACGGATCCCAGGTTCTCCTGGCCGGCCAAAGTGAAACCATACAGAAAACAACAATCAGTGTAAACATCACAGAATTACAGAGTTTAATCCAATAGAGGACAACACTAACAAATGTATTTCCAATTTTGAATTGAGCTTACAGCTTCAAAATATGCTGGTGTTCCATCAAGTTTTAACAAACACCTGATGGATCTGTGTATTTGCTGAGCTCATTATAGGAGCTTCTACTCAGTGAAACGCTGGTAAAAAATATTGTTAAAGAGGAACCATTAATAGAGGAACCATGTTGTGATGACTTTCTGAAGGCGGAGATTCAGAAAGAGCAGGAGCTTCTTAAAGAGACAGAGGCCCAATTTCAATGTGTTAAAATACAGTTAGACTTCTTTTAAATCATATAGACAACATTTTCATAACAACTGAAGGTAACATAGTTACTTGAATGTGCTATAAAATGACACCAAGTGACTGAAAAATACACAATACTGTTCCTTAGTTTTAGTTCTGGTCTTAATGACATTTTAGAAATGACAAAGAACTGGTTCAGAAACCTAAATCTTGTTTTCTAACCATCTTTTTTTCAACATTTTTTGCGCATTTTGAAGTGTAATATTAGAAAAGTAAACGGAAATGGCAAAATTCTAAATACAATCTGAGCAAAGGTTTCTGACTGTGAGCACAAGTGGGCTTGGGTGACACGGAAAATCGTTGATCTAAAGCCCACCGGCAAGTCCATCTGAATTACTGAAAATTGAAAGAAGAGGTTTTGAATGGACCTTCTTTAATCTCAGACTTCGATCTGACTGAAAGGCTGCAGTGATCTTAAACGAGGTGAGTGGCTGAAACTCCTCTATAGGGAATTGATTAGTGTTTTATGAATGCTGGGTACGGATTGGATTTTGTCTTCCTGCAGCGTAGGTTTTCAGATTAAAAGCTTGTTGTCCAAACATCCTGTTTTTTTACCAGTAAATCTTGGGGGCCACTACTGCCAACTACTGGAAGGAGGGGTTTGTGCTAAAAATCAGGAAACTGAAAAAAGTGAGGCTTCTTCTGTGTGTAATTTCTTCAAACAACAGCAAAAATTATTCAGTTATATGTGGGTTTCTTGGGATTTCAATAAAAATAGCTTAACTTAATTTGGATTGTTTTTACTTAGATTAAAAATTGAGATTAAAAAGAATGTTCCTTGCAAATCATGAATTTATATTAGCTGTCTTGACACAAAAATAAGGATGCTCCAATGAAAGGATAAAAGTTAGTAATGGATATCACTTTTCTATCATATTAGATACAAAATGTTTTGGTTTGCATGCTGCTTGGAATGATCTGTTGTTATGGTTCTCTGAAGCAGACAGAGGGTCCCCGGGGGGCTGGATGATAGCAATGGTACGTCCCACCTGGATCGAGGTGCGTTTGCAGGCTGCAGTGTGTTTATATGCACTATGAATCGCAGGCCTCTAGCGGGTTTAGGCCCCCAGGATTTAAGGATGCAAACCACCAGGGGCCAAGGAGACAGAGAGGAGAGGGAGAGCCAGGATGAGAGGAGGGACCCTGGTGTGAGTGTGTGTGTGTGTGTGCATGTGCATGCGCGCATGTGTGTGTTTGTCCTTCCACGAGTTGACTCCCCTGCAGAGGTGTTTTGTTAACCTCGTCTCTGGGAAACGAAGGGGGCACACAGCAGTATGAAAAGATAAAGTGAGACACCCGCCCCAGGCCTACGCTCAACTTTTCCCTCACACACACACACACACACACACACACACACACACACACACACACACACACACACACACACACACACACACACATACACACACACACATGAAAACATATCCAGAAAATTACCTGAATACTAGCTTATCCAATGTTTATGAAATGGTTCCAAGGTGAATGTCGGGCCAGAATAATGGCGTTCTGAGTGCTTCCTGTCAGAAGCTTCTTTCTTCCCTGCTTATTGTTCTTACCCATAAAGTAGAAGTAGTGGGGAAAAAAATCACATTTCCCACTGCTGGGTATTCTGAATTGATTCAAAATGCTCAAAAATCAATTTTAAAATGTGTTTAAGTTGTATGTCTTCGCCACTTCTGTTTGTGAATGTGCTGTACATCACCTCATCTGACGTGTCATATGTATTTTTATTAGGGCTGTTGTAAACTAATATTTTAGTAATCAAGTAATCTATTGATAATTCTTAAGATTAAAAAAGTATTTGTATAAAAAGAATTATCAAATAAACTACTGGTAAATCTAACATAACAGCAGTGTTACTATCGCATATCAACATCAGTCCAATTTTTCGCAGTTGAGCTTCCCTAACCATAACTGTTCTGTAGTTTATAAAATTAACCTGTAACAATAATAGCTCACTTTCTAAGTTAACCTGAAGAAAGGTTACACAAAAATCTGAAATTATATTCAGTTCAATAAAGGGGCAGGATCACAAATACTCTTATAAAAAAATGTCTCCAGCTTTTCATTTATCTATTCATCTTCAGTCAATTTAATAGATGAACTCTCACCTTGTCCAGACATTTATAGCTTTTGTGTTCATGTTATCGACAGGTTTTGATACCTTCGTCACACACAGAAACATCTACCAGCTACGTACCGCCACGATCTGCTCTGCCACAAATTTGTTGGGATGATATGAAATTTATTTTCCAGTTCATCCATATCGCTACACTTACATTAAGCATCAACTACAGAACAGCCGCCCGCTGTGTTCAGTCTATCTGCTCACATGTATAAATTCTCCCGCCGTGGTCTTCACCGCCACGAGGCAGCATCTCTGGGAGGAGAAAGGCTGCCGTACTCCAGTCAGTCTCAGGATGCTTACCAAAACACGATAAAAACCTGGATGTTATCATAAGTCAATAAAATTCTCCCAGACAGAACTTGAAAATTATTCATTAGGCTACTAGCACTTAGGACTTAGCAACAATAGGCTTAAAAGAGAGCCCTGCCCACCGCAAATGATGACTCGGTCGGAACACAGTGTGATAAATAATAAAACATAATTTAATGAGGCTTAGGTAGATACATTTTCTCGAGGAATCCTAATAATCAAGGTACTCAAATCATTAAGGAATCGTTACAGCCCTAATTTTGAGTATGTTTTTTACTTAAGAAAAAGCCAGGAAGCTAAGCTAACCTAACACAGCAATTTACAGGGGCAGTATTATGTGTTTTCTAGATACATGGTGCCATTTTATGGCACAACCAATTAACTATGCTACCTTCAGTTATTATAAACATATATATACAGTGGGGAGAACAAGTATTTGATACACTGTTGATTTTTCAGGTTTTCCCACTTGCAAAGCATGTAGATGACTGTAATTTTTATCATAGGTTCTCTTCAACTGTGAGTGATGGAATCTAAAAGA
>CAEGAF010100646.1:0-21164 GCA_903067075.1 Micropoecilia bifurca
TCACCTTGCTCACTCACTGCTTGCTTCGCCGGGAGAGTGATTAGGTCATCAGGCTTAGAGTGATTCCTTCAGATGTTCAGGTTTAAAAGGTATCAAACTATTTAGAGCAGGTACTTGGTTCACTTTATTTACTTTACAAATGCATGTCAGCTACAGTTTGTACTTTTTCAATTAAAAGAAACATGTTTTGTCACCACTTCTTTGATTCATTTTGTCCAGCTGTCGACTTTAAGTCTGTGTCCAACCAGACCCAGGTATTGTGTAGTTGGTGCTTTTAGTCGGTTTTCAGTTAAATTAATTCAATCCAACTCTATAACAATCACAAAATGTCATCAAAATCACTCTGTCCCTCTAAAATATTTCAGAAAATCTCAAAAGTCTATTGAATTGTATAGTTTGCGGAATATCGCAATATATATTGTATCGTGGGAAGAATATCGTGTATCATATTGTGAGATTATTGTATCATTACAGCCATACTAAATAGCAAAGGGGACTGTGGAGTCTCACATGATCAACACTATGATCAAAACTGAAAACATGAAGCAAGCGAACACATTTTCATCTGTGGTATTTATAATGTTTGAAATTTATGCAGATTACATTACGATCACAAGCTTAATAGTGTGTTCCCTTTTGCTGACAAAACAACTTTGATCTGTTGAAGCATCACCTCCGAAGACGTCTAAGGATCTTAGCAGACTTTAAGATCGAGACTTTAAGTTAAGAGATGGGACCTGACTGGATCTGCTTTGTTTGTCCAGACCATCAAATACTTAACTGAACTGAGATCAGGGGAATTTGAATGTCTAATCTTAAACCACTTCTGATCCTGCTGAAGCAGACCACAGCTACAGGGGAATGCAGTTTTCAATAATACTACGGTAGATGGCAAATGTCACGTCCCACCTGGTCAATTTTCCAGCTGGCTTCTTTCTCTAGTAAAATCCACGGCCTTGTTGCTTGGGGAAACAAGGCGTTATCGTTTCCCAAAAGCAACAAGAACTCTCTTTTGACATTGTTCACATATCTACAGTGTTAGTGGTGTGGGTGGTGGACTGGAAACAGCACTGGCATCTTCGCTAGTTTCATTCATAGTAAACTATAAAATGCTTTAAATTCTGACTTCTTTATGTCAGAATAAACAAAAACGTTTCCAGCAGTTTAAGCTACAGCAAGTCAACTTTGGGTTGGACCTTGTGGATCAGCCGTCACCACACACCAATAAGTCTCAGCTGCCCATGAACATATTGCTGTTCCCTCCTTGAACTCCAATTTAAACATACCAATCACTACTGGGAAGACTACACAAGAGCTAAATCTTGATGATGCTCTGATTCAGTCATTCCGTAGTCACAATTTGGACCTTTTCACACTCAGCTAAAGCTTCACATGATCCCATTTTTCCTACTTCTAACATGTCACCTTGGAGGACTGAAATGTCCACATGCTGTCAACATAAAGAGGCAATCTGAATTACTTTCACCTGTCTGTGGTCATAATGTTGAAACTGATCAGTTTCAACATTGCATCCATGAACATGTGTTGGCTCATGGATGCAATGAACCAACACAAGCTGCAGATGGCAATCATGAGACCAAACCACATGAAGAAAAGGTGGAGAACAGAAACCCACATTTCAGGCTCTGGAACTTGCTTTGAAAAAAAATGACAATGAAAGTCTGTTTAAAAAGCCCCAAAAATGTGGCTAAACTTGAACAAATCCCTTCACAGAGGGAAACCTCAATGATGACATGTGTCCCCATTTAAACTTTTTTTTTAGCCCACTATTTGCCAACAACAACAACACATTATCGTAATACTTATTTTAGAAACAATGTGGGAAGCCAAAAACACGATCTGGAAATTAGAAAATCCAAACCACATTACAGCTTTACTCACAGTTTTGCTTATAATGATGCTATTTTCAGGTGAAAGTGTGGATAGTTTAGTTTTTATTCATCATCCGTTTGTTTGGCAAGTCGCTGCTAATGAATGAGTGAGCCGACTAAGAATGTAGAGTGGTGGAACAAAATAACACAACATGTCCTTCAATATGTTTGAATGGGTTCAAAGGTCTCTGTGCCTGCAGAGTGAATGAGTGGCAGCTGTGAAAGGTGGAAGTCACAGATCAAGGCACCTCAGTGAGTTTGGGTAAACTTGAGGCTTGTACTCCAGTTGTAGAGAGACAGACATGAATACAAAACAGCTGCTTGTCTAATTCAACCTGATTCTCAACCCAGACTTCAAACCAGGCTTTGATCTAACACAGTGCGTGTGGCAATGCGTGTTGTGAATGTGTGTGTGTGTGTGTTTGAAGATCTCAAGAACCCTCATATGAAGGGCTCTTCAGACACGTTCACACAAAAACCCAGAACACACAACACTCTGAAACATTTCTGGTGTTGAATGCCGAGACAAAGGGAATCTGGGAGAGACTTTGCCAAACAACAAAGGAATCTCTTGAAATATGAGAGATAGGAGGCCATCATGGCGACAGGGCAAGACAGTCACTGGTGCACAGTCATAAGACAGAGAGAAAAGTCTCAGGTAAACAGATGAATAGAGAAACAAATATTTCATTTAACTGGTGTGATTTAACCAGGTTTCATTGTTAGTTTCATTTTTGACCTGAGAAATAAACAGGATGAGAAAAAAAAGCTACATTAGTGATATACATACTAAAATGTCTTTAAATATGTGAGATGAGAGCAAAATGATGAGAAAATTTTACTGAAAAGCAACAGGAATGCCATCAACTTATGGTGTCTCTTCACATTAGAATGAAGAAAACTGATGTGAATGAAAAACAAAAAAGGTATTTCAACAATGGCAAAAAACATGACCGTTTTGGACAATTTTGAAACATGTATTTGATCCAAAAAGCTTAATGTAATGCTATAAGCTGAGAGAATTGGAAAAATTGCCTGCTTTTATTGTTAAAATACCTTCACTTTTCACTTACATTCATTAGGATGGCATACATAACACTCCAGAATGACCTTTAAAGTCCTCAACCAAGGTCAATCTCAGCAGAACCCACCAAACAGAAAAACTCACAAGAGCACTCCAAACCCACACTTTATAAAATGCCATGCAGCCAATATGAAACCAACGCCTTTAAAAAAGCACTTAAAACTCACAGGGCCAAAGGGAAGTTTACATATGTTGACCATGTGCATGTACATCATAAATATGAATGAATGGATAGACAAATGGATGATAACAGCAATCAGCTGGAATTATAAAGACACATATTTGATGGGGTCCAATGTAGACATTTTTTCGCCACACTTCAAATGTCAGTGGGGAGTTGTCTGGCTAGCAGCTCATATTTATTGTAGTGGTAACAAATTATTAATTATCAATGGATAAGTGAGTGATTTCATATCGACTCTTATAGCATTCCATATTCCCCCCAAGTGCTCCGTTGGAGTTGAGCTTTACCTGCAAATGAATCAAAGTGCCTCTCAAAGGTGGGCAGTTTGTCTACATAAGCATCATCTTCTGATAAGCCAAAGAGCAAACAAAGGGACAAAACGGCAAAACAAACAAAAAAAGAAAGAATTTCAAACAAAAGCGCAAAAATAAGCGTACAATCAAGCATGTAAATAGAAAATGGAGATCTTAAATAAAAAGCTGCGGAAAATATCAAAATTAAAAGCAGTGGAGCTGAAAAGCTTACAGGGGCTTACAATTAAATAGAAGGTATTTTAATAGAAAATAGGTAATGACCATAAAATTGCCTAATCATCATACGAGCTGATTTGCCATTAGCCAAAGGTTCACCAAAATGAATGAAAGCTAAATCAAGGGTCAAACTCATGATTGGTTGAAATTTTGGGATGATTTGATGGGCAGAAACAAGTCTGTGAGCCTCAATGCAGTTAAGAGCTATGAACCAAAATTTCTTCACAGCGATGTAAGATGGATAAAATAAAATAACATTTTATTTTCCTAGCCTAAAGGTGGTTTTGCATTTGGTGTACTCAGTTTCTAACACATAGCTTTTCCATTTTGGCATTATCTCCGTATAATATCTAATGACCTCCTCAGGTAATAATTACATTATTAAGAAACCTGGTAAACATCGGATCCTTTTAAGTATACATTCTTCAAGCAATGGGTCCTAAAAATCAGTTTGAATAAAATCCCCCTGCAATCGAGGACTTTTCTGATTTTATATAACTCCCGCTGCTCCACGGTGTTTATTTTTTTCATGCTGCTATGACTCAGCCATGTTACAGCCTACTGAGATTAGCTTTTATCCACTCACAACTCTGCACTGCAGGCTCCTTTACACAGACTCTAAATTTAGGTCAAGGAATATGAACTGCTCTATCGTTAATTCATTCAAGAATGTTTGCTTCGCATTCTCACCCATCGTTCACACTCAGTAAGCGTGAAATTTAATCAGCCCAATTGACATGAAATCACTTTTTGTGAAGAATTTCTTCTGTGTAAATGTCAAGTCTTTTAACACTTCAATTTAAATAATAAATAATAAAAAAGTAAAATAAAAAAACAATTCAAACACAAAGAGCAAGAGCAGAAGGCAAGTTCGAAAAAGAATAAAACATTTAGTGTTACACTAGTGCGGGTAGACTATTTCTCTTAGTTTTTCATTTTATATTAGCAGAACCTTCGAACGTCAGAACTGGTTCACACACCTGACACAGACACACACAGCTCCTTGCTAACAGTGGGTGTGGTTGCGGCACTCAGGGAGTTGGTGGAGGAGATTGAGGAGGTGCTCTCAGCTCGTGCCAATGGAGCAATGGGAGGGGGACTCCCCGAGTGGATTGGTGGGCTGAACGGCCGGTTCTAAAAATACACACAAGACAAAAAAAGGCAAAAAATTAGGTTGATATTGACCTTTAAATCAGGTTCTGCTTGGATAAAAATATAAAGAAGTGTTTATCGTCTTATGTTCTACCTCTGCAGGATTTCTTGTTTACAACAGAAGATGGAATATAAAGTAATCTCCCAGTTAGATTTTAAACTTATGAAAATACAAGGTCGACCTTACCACATCTCCAACAGCAGGTTTCCCAGGAGGAAGCTTGGGTCGTGAAGGGGGCCGAGGTGGAGGTGGGGGTGGGGTTGGGTTGACTGACGAGGGGGTGGAAGGTCTAACAGGTGAGGAGGAACCTGAAGATGAGCACAGAAACCAAGCCAGGCTCAGATGTAGTTCAATCGCACGATTAAACGCAAGTTACTTTACAGATGAAATTTATTCAACTTAAATTAAGTAATAAAAACTGCAAATAAAATGACAAGGATCAGTGCATTGTATATTTCCTGGAATATTAAATATGCTTCAAAAGCCTTAAAATAAGACAAATTATTCCAGTAGCATGATGTCCCATATACTGAAATTGTTTTATGCTAAATACCTACAATTATTATCAACCATCATTTCTAAACAGTGAATGTGAAGTTAATCAGAGTACAAGTGAACTTTAATTACTAATCCATCATGAAGTCGTGTCATTTGTCTCATCTCTAATTCATTTCTCTAATTCATCAGCTTCAGGCCATAACACGTCTCTCTTTGAGTTCAAAACATCTATAGAACATTGCATTATCTTTCTCCTGGTAAGAACAGCAAATGTTTATAAAAAAAACAACAAACAGATAAGATTATTAGATAAGGCAATAATAAGACACTACTTTTGCTGCAAAACAAAAACTTAGTAGATAGGTTAAGTTTAAAAACTAATCATAACTCAGTAAAAACAAATTACTCTACAAACGTTGTGGAAAAATAACATTCTGTATTCATCTGAGTCATAACAACACTGTCCCTCCCCTCCAAACATCTGTTCAGTCTGTGCAAATTTAATAGCAAGGGTGCCACAATCCATCTGGCAGCCTGTCCCTTTCAACACCAATGAATTGAAACGTTTTTATGTTATAGTCAATACAAAAATCATAACATGGCATCTGAGAACTTCCAATATAAGTAAGTACTCACCACTATTTGTCCCTCCTGCTCCAGCTGTGGGTCCTGGTGATGAAACTACTGTCCGGTACGTTGGAGGAGGCGGCGGCGGTGGGGGTGTGCTCCGACTTTCGTGGCTGGCGTCTTTGGGAGAGGTGACCGTTTCACCTCCCTCCCCTTTGGGATGAGAGGCGTTTGTGTTCGTTGACTGCTCTTCTTGAGAGGGGACAAGGGGTGATGGGATTGAGGAAGCTGAGGGTTCTTCAGAAAGCAGAGTCACCACTTCACGAGTGCCCTCCTTGGGGGCGGGGACTGGTAGGACGCCAGCAGGTGAGCTAAGAGGTGGAGGGGAGGAGGCTGGAGGTGATGTATGCTCCTTTGATGCAAGGGGGGGAGAAGAAGCGATGTAGAGTGGATTTTGGTCTTCTGGTGTGGAGGGACCTGAACGTATAGGAGGCAAGAAAGGCTCCTGTGATGGAGGTGGGGAGGTTGGGAGAGGAGGAGGTGAGTCTTCTTTTGGGGAAAGAGCGATGGGGAGAGGAGGAGGTGACGTAGGTAGAGGGGGAGCGGGGGACTCAGGTGGAGGAGGGGAGGCTGGTGGTGGTGGTGGTGGTGGAGGCGCTGGCTCTTCAGGAGGGGGTGGTGAAGACGGCATATGTGGTGCAGGTTCCTTTGGTGCTGGTGGCCCAGCGGGAGAGTGTTCACTGAAGCAGACCCACTTGTCGTCTGTATCTTCACCAGCAGGGGGAGCCTCCTCCGGCCCAAAAATGTTGTCCAGGTCTGCTATGGAGGGCTTCCTGCTGGAGTCATTTGCATCTGCTGATGCTTCTGGAATAGAGACCAGAGATGAATTGAATGTTACTTTATTTATACATTTCTGAATGTTACTTTATTTATACATTTCTGGAATGTAAAGTTTTGATTTTTATAAATTTGATATGTATATTTATATAATAATAACCTTTTAAAAATGTTGTCCTTACTTGTCAATGTAATTTTTTTTTATAAAGCAGCTAGTAACTACACCAAAGTGCTGCACAGTATTTTTTAAAACTTATGTAAAGCACTTTATGTTAAGTTTGATTTTAAGAAAAGAGCTCAATAAAAACTGTCAGTTCAGCCATTTCATGCACAGTATGTTGTTAAATTAAAATAAGGGTTGAATATGTTTATCATTAAGAGATTTTAAAAGTAAAAAAAGGCATAAGAAATTCTCACCAGCGCCATCTGGAGAAGAGGCTTCAGTTGTTGGGGGTGAAGTTGGGACATTCTTAGGCGGAAGGGGAGGAGGAGCTGAAAAAATGTTAAGAAAGTTATTGAATGGTTCATAGATTAAAACTATAACTGTTCCAATATGGTTGTAACTGTAGGGTGTGTTGCAGAGGATGCAGATTTCTGGTACAAATAAAAAAAACAAGAGTGTCAGCAAATTAGCTTGTAATGACTTAGCAGTAATTACTACGTCTGTCAAAAACAGCAATACTTCCAACAAGGGGAACACAAAACCATTCATCATGCAGCACAGAACCTTACAATTCAGTCACCACCATACCAAGTGCAAGGATAGGGCAGCAAAAGAGGAAGGGGTTGATGCAGCATGAGTACAGAACCTTTGCTGTAAAACATACGTCAACCGATAATAAATGCTGTGGTTGAGTAATGGGCGATGAAATGAAACGGGAAGCAACTCTTTGTCTGATGGGACATGGAGAGGATCATGACCGCATGGCTGTTTGATCAGGACTGTTTGCCAGGTCTGTTTGTTAGTCAGATGATGAGGGAGTTCACAGGGTGAGCTGGTGGGTCTGTGCAGTCATTCAAGGCAGACGAGGAGCTGTGGCACAGTGTGGAATAATGAAACTTACTTCCTGTGGGGAAGGACCTCGTTAAAGGGGATTCAGGCTCTGAGAAAGAAGTCCCCCACACATCGGGCTCAGAAAGAACCACTAAGTGCAGGAAGGGGCACAGAAGGTCAAGTGAACGAAATTAATAGAGGGTTTCTCATTCTTTTATATATTTTTGTAGGGAATAAAACATTCATCAGCTTGTAGTAAAAGTCTAAAATTGGGTAAGGAAATCTGTTAGCTGGAAGAAAAAAAACTATGATAAAGCGTAAACAAACTGCCAAACAAAGCTCATAAGTACTGCACGTCTATTATGGAACTACACATGAGCAACTACACTTGTGTGAATCAATGTATAGTGGTATTTTATATCAACGTGAGGTCATTATGCCTGAGATGGAACTTATGTAACAGCTAATTGCTTTTTGATAGTCTGCAACTGAAAACCCAGAGGATTGAATGTTAGCAGTTACAATAGAACCTCCGTATTAACCAACCTGCAATACGCCTATAAACACACCTAGGGGGGTTATCTTGAGCTTTGACCTTAGCAAAGACACGCTAAATTCACAGCTACTGTAGCGAGTTCAAGAGAAGAAGAATTATGTAAAGACATGAGTGGAAGGCGAAGGGAAAATGTGTTGACAGTCAAGTAAGACTAAGCTGACAGCAAAAGAGACACAGCAAGAGTATTTTCAGAAAGCCTCCATGAATCAATCCAGACAAAAACATAGACACATTTAGAGGATAAAAAGGGATGATGAATAAAGGAACGGAGCAGTTACCTTCAGTTTTCTGTTCTCCGAAGGCTGTTTCTAAAGGAGGCCCAAATAAGGCTGTGGTGTCTTCAGGGAATGCTGTTTGCTGATTGCTGCAGTAGCAACAGAGTGAGTAGGAGAAGAAAAGTGTTGTCATTTCACCTAATAGTCAGTTAACTATTTTAAGCCTGCTATGACACATTACAGTCAGGTAATGCATGGCAAGTCATCAAAATGTCATCACAAATTAACATTCCCACGAGACTTTATTGATGGCACGTAAGGATTGATCAATCAATTTATACTCAACAAGAATTGTCATTTATAAAGATGGAGGCATTCAAATAATTGAGACAAAAATGTTATTTTCTGAAAATAAGATTTTTGTTATTGGGATTAAAGAGGAATAAGGCCAATCTGAACCCTTGTAATCACTTTTTAACATGTATTAATGACTTATAATTACTAATCTCTAAAGTTTTAAGTATTTTTATTAAAGTCTTCCATCGCAAAGGGCAAGAAAGCCTAAGGAATGTAAACCATGACTTGAAATCCAGCATTTAATTTAATTTGTGTGAGTCAGGCAGTAAAACGTTACTCACATTGACCATGCACACCCTTGACAAAAAAAATGCCCTCTTTAACATGATTATAACCAATTTGGATAGTTTCATAAATGCACTGCTTCCAAGTAAGCAGGTAGCACAAATAGTGGGATACAGCAAGTTATTGAAATCCCATGGAATGAAAAACAAATACATGAACCTTTTTGGAGTAGTTGTGAAAACTCTTGCACCAGTATCGAGAAGAAGAAAAACTGCAATAACTGCGTTGGTCATGTGGAGATAGTGACTAATCTCTGTCTCTATGTGCAGAGAGAAGAGCCAATGTGACTTATCTGCCTCCTCATGACTCAGACAAAACAATGAACACTGAAGCAATTGGACAACAAAAGGATGACATTCAAGTAAACCACTGGAACCATTGCAGCATGATTCACCTACACAGAATTCACAATATAAACAACTGTTATTAGAGTAAGATTAGAATTGGTGCTCAGTAACACCACTGTTGTGTAGACTGACAGCTTTGCAAGTTTAATTGAAGTGCACAGATCCCCACAAGAAGAACAAAAATGTTTTTTTTTTGTTTTCCTAAGAGGTTGTTCACAATTCTAAGAGATGGTAAAAGTGGGTCAGTCTTGCAATGAGGTTTTTTGCATTAGAAGAGCAAAGAGTAAATCATCTAAAAAATGTCCCATTTCTGAGCTCCACTGCAGTACTGGGGTGATTCTTCAAAGAAATTATTTAGCAAGCCTGAATACAAACGCTGTCACACTTCAGATTTTCATTTGATTTAAAATAAGCTCTTGAATAATTTCCTTTCCAAGTGGCTGATCAAATCATATCCCAATGAACTTATGTAATATTAAAGCTTGTGACAGCACAAATGTGAAAAAGTTCAGTCTTTTTGTTAAGGACTGTAAAACAGCTGCTATACAGAAACAGTGTTTTATTTAATGATAATGCTTCGAAGGATTTTTACAAAACAACAAGGCAAAACTATTTAACACACAAACAGCAATTGATCAATTTTCAGAAATAAAATGCATGAAGTGAGAACCGTGTTTCATACCTGGGTGGTTGTGGTGCTGGAGCTGGTGTGGGGGCAACGACGGGAGCAGCAGGAACAGCACGCCGTGGCCTGGCAATTTCCTCACCTGGGAGCATGAAGGAAAACAGCATTTTTTTATAACTTTACTCAAAAAAAATACAAGTCTGGGCCATAAGAATGTTACTTACTAGATGTGTTCCTTTTAATACCCTATGACATGGAAAAAAGAAAAAAACAGTAACGTATAAAAATGCTAAAAAGAAAAGGTACAAAGTAGCACATTTACATTTTCCCTCTGTGCTCAGAAGAAGCAAATACTTATTTGTAATTCCTAATTTCACTTAGATTAAAAAAAATCAGCTTTAGTTCAAAGAGTAGGTGATAATAATTCAAGGTCCTTAACCATAGTTTTTTTTTTCATAAAGTAAAATAATCCTGTGGTGAAAAATGTTTTCTACAAAATCACACATAACAACTTACAAGCACCCCTCACTATGGCAACACAATTAATGTAAAACAACCCATTTTTAATGTGTGTGTGTGTGTGTGTGTGTTTTTCTTTTAACTCAGACTGCATAGGAATTTTTAATTAGCATTTCTTTTTACTTTTTGGTTCCTTGGTCTAAATATGGCCAGATGCAGAAACCCATTTTTTATAACTGGCTTATAGGTTGGAAGAGGGTCTAAGTTAATCTCGTCACCAACCCCCCCTCTTTCAAAGCTGGCTGCAGAGAACTGCAGCAAAGAGTTGCATCTTTGGGACCAGTGTCTGTAACAATATTTCTATCTACCTGCCAATTGGTTGTTTAAAAAGGAAGCCCAGAAAAGTAGAATGAGAAGACATTGTAATATTTCTGCAATCTGATATTGTGCAGCTCTGTGTGGACTTTGGGGTTACACCTGGAAACAAAGAATGAAAAGCAACCAAACAGGCTCAGGATGTGCATCGCATCATGAACTCTTTGAGCACATTTTAAGTAATTTTGATAGCTTTAACGCTGTAAATATAAAATCAACCCTGTTCAATGGTCTTTCTAAATAAATTGGTTGCATTAATGAATTTAGGGAAAGCAGTTATTTCAGCCTTTTTTGACCCTTTAGCCCACTGAACAAATGAACCAAAAAATGTTAGTTTGAGATTTTGTTACTGCAGTGTTGATAAGAAATATGGATGCAATTCAATTTGCAGCGTTAAATCCTCCTGGACAAACATGTAGGAACTGTGCGTGCTTGAATTATTACCACCCACAGTGCGATCAGCACCACCTGCATGTGCGTATAATAAAGCATAATCCTACTAGTTACTAGGAAAAAAAAACTTTATTAGTTTCATATGAGAGAAAAATTGCATCTTAGAAGCTGCCTGCTGTAACAAGAAAGCAGTGGATTGTCATCAAAGCTTTAAAAAGCCTTTAATTATAAGCTTTCTGAGGTGTAAGAAGCAGCTTGTGACAGCAAATAAAGTGTGAGACTGACAGTTGGTGTGCAAAATCTAAGGGTCTTAAATTTGGCTGACAAGGTGATAATCCAGATATTATTTTCTTTTTCCCCTGCTGTGATCCCAACAGAAGTATGAATTCATAGTGGGGATGACACCACGAGCAATCAAAGGCTGGGTGTGTGAGAGGAGAGTGTGACAGGAGGGGAGGACGCATGAGCAGATGAAGAGAGACTGGAGTGAGACATCAAAGAGCCAGCTGTCAAAAGTGCAAATTATCACCAAGCAGAGAGAAGAAAATAGAACATAGTAAAATAACAGATGTAAAATCAAAACACCTTTAAGACTAGAGATCTGAAGAATTAGTAAATAAAAATTTTAAAATCCTTATTTTAGCTGAGAAAATTTCAACTCTTGCTGAAAGGTACAGGAAGTCATGTGATATATTTAGTGTCACCCCAGTTAGACAGATGGAAAGGATACTTACCGGGCTACGTCTCTGTGACCAGCATAAAGGAAGAGAGAAGAGATACCTGATCAGAGAGTGACAAATCAGTAAAGAGGACAGCATGTGCATCAGAATAAGACTGTTTGGCCTGGCTGACTGTCGCATTTCATGAATAATACTTTTTCTGTTGAATTTAGTGAAACATCTCTTCAAACATTTAGTCAAGATAGCTCAGGGTGATTTATTGAAACGGATATGTATGTTTGTAACTATAGCATTGAAAATGCATTTGCCAGCCTTCTGCGACTGGACAAAATCCAAAACATCTTGTAGAGCTGCCTTATTAATTCTGCTTCTTTAACGCCTGCATCCATTTGCTGCTGATCAGTCTGCTGTTAAAACAGAAACTCTGCCACATAATCCCAGCGAGGTTCCTTTCATTTCCCTACGTATCCTCCCATCTGCCCTCTTCCACCCTTTAATTTCTACTGAAATCACTCCATCTGCCCGCATCAGATCCACCTCACAGCAACCATCTCTCCCTCCATTCTCTCACTCTTTTGCTTGCCCCAGTTGTGCAGTGAGCCATGAGTGATTAAAGTGATGTAACAGAGGGTGGGACATGCTGGTGGTAGGAATTCATATAATTGGATCAAGTAAGGAAGGAAAGACCTCAGTGAAGGCTGACTTAGCCAATTGCTGCAGCTCTGCTGAACGTAAACAGGAAGTGGATCAGAGCTGAAATCCCTAGTCCATATAAAGCACTGCTATTGGTTTATCATATATGGAACATGTGACAAAATATAAATACAATTTTTTTTAAATGCTACATTGTTTTGGATATTTGTAAAACAACAAAGGAATATTACATTATTGTGGTTGTTAAACTCAGACAAGTTGGCTGTATTTTAAGCTGACAAATATTACTATCTACAACAGACTGAAATAATAATAAATATGGAAAATATATAAAAAATGGAAAAACGAGTTCAAGTTTTCCTTTGGAATAAATACAAGTATACAAAAAAATATCAAAGAAATATGAATTTTGAGAGGTTGTCATAACATCTCAGTTTTCAGTATGACCCAATACTTGTTTCCTTTAGAATATATAATCTCAGTATTTGGACTGAGAACCAGCAGATTAAAGGCTCCACAACAGTCAAAGACAGCAGAAATACACCTTAAAAAAGCTCTGTTAAATAAAAATCCTAAAATATTTCCATCTTTAATGTGATATAAAACCTGTGCAATTCAACAGAGGTATGGCACATCTTCACTTGGCAAGATCTGTCCACTATATCAAACAAAGGTTCTCCACATCCACTGTTTAGTTACAAAATGCTGTGGATTTTGTTGTACTCTTGTCCTGAGTTAAACCTTTGCACAATACAGCTGGATCACTTCCATGTTTTTAACCCGCCTGATTTTATTAAGGGTTATAAGTAAGGAAGCATGAAGACAAAAGGACATTCTGCACTTGTGGGATGAACTAAATCTGCTTTAGATTTAAGTAGACAAAAGTCAACATTGGCCATTTGCCTCACAAATACAACACTAGTAATGATATCATCCCAAGCTGATTTCATACTTTGCCCCAAATCTAGTTTGAATATCAACAGCCACAAAAACATAGCACATGCATTTGTAAGCAAGACATATTTTTAGGGCTAACAGAGCAAACAGTTAAGAAATTCATATAAAACAAAGATAAAAAGCAGAGTCTTACCGGACTCCTCTACAGGGGTTAGGGTCATTTTAGGCAGCAAAGCAAAAATATTCAAAGGAAGAGAAAAAGGTAACCGAATGTTAGAAGGCTGAGAGGTTGTTATAAACACAAGCAAAGCAGACATGGAAAGTGATCTCAAGTCGTAAACATATATTTGATGACAGTTCTCCGAGGAGAACTGGATAAGTTGTCAACAGATAATTTGTGTGAAGCTTTTGTGTGAAATAAGCTGTAAAACTGCATCATCATTGCTTCATCACACTTTGCAACTCTGACAAAGTTTTCACAATCTGGGGTCAGAAGAATGTTAAGGCTTTATGCAATGAAATACCATCCAACAGTCTAAAGGAATAGACTTATATGCACCAACTGGGCATTTCTTGGTTGGTAAAGACATACCATACCATACGTAGACATAGAATAATATACCCTTTTATGCCATGAATAGCATGTCTCTAAATCTGATTTATTATGAAACTAAGAGCTTCAAGAAAAAATCATGACCGAAAATAGTGAGAGTTTAGTTTTGAAAGAAATTCAGATCTTTCAGTGTTTTAGCTGCTGATCATCATTCAACGTGCATCCAGGGGAAATTGGCAGATGCCCTTCTCTGGTCAACTGTTAGGCACATTTTTAGTTAATATGCAAGTGGTAAGACCAAACCTGTCACACAACCAAGCATACTTAGAACCTATTTTTTAAATTATTAATAATTAAGCATTAATAAGACAATGCAGCTGCTAAGCAATATGCCCACAACAAGTACTTTTCTGCCCACCAGGACACTCAGAAATACTGAAAGCGGAACAAAAATCCTAATAAATTTGTTATTTTGTGTTTTACTCAAATTCTTCCATACATGAACCCAAACAATAAGAGCATAAAAAGACCTTCACACCTAATAAGGTTGACTGGGTGAACCCAGTGAAGCTGGATTAAATTATTGAAGATAGAAGCTCAAATGACCACAGGTAATGTCCTTGTATTGTGGACTGAAACAGAAGTTCATTGTGTCCACTTTCCTATGTGAATAATTTAAAGCGGACACCTAACCTAACTGTCCTGACTGGGGAATCACAGGACTGGAGGCCTGCAGACCAACAGGCATAGAAAAGCTGAGGGCTGCCTGAGGAACCCCACTGCAAACTGCAGGCAGCATGATGGGCATGAGATGATTAGCTTCTCACAGGGACTTTATGTGCAGCCTGGCAGCTGTAAACTTGTGGTTTAAGATGTAGACATTCCTTTTTTAAGGTTTTGTTGGCTCTAGTGGCATTTATTTGAAATTAGTTTGACAGGAGGGAGGGCTGTGGGAGAGGGGGGACATGCGGCAAATGTCACCAGGCGGGAATTGAGCCTGCGACCACCGGCATGAGGACTAAGGCCTTGATACATGGGTTGTGCTTTGTCCCTGTACTACAGCACCACCATTAAATTACTTTGGAATAATAATAAAAAAAAAAAACAAAGTATAAAAGCCTTACAAATTAGTTGCATAAATTCTAAATGTCCAAAATGACTTAAAGCTTTTAGTTCAGTATTCAAACCAAAGAGCATGCATGCTTGCTCTGCCAAATTATTGACAAAAAGGTAAATATATACTGTTAAAAGGTGGAATTAATTTAGACCAATTTCACTCAGAGGAGTGGATTTGAAGAATTTATTTGTCTTTGTTTAATTTTTTTAGATTACGACAAATAAAAATGCTTCTATTTCTTATAAAATTAGAATTTCAAAAAAGGACATAGCGTTGTCATGCTACGGTGCTCTAGACAATCACGGGAAAGACTCAACAGTTGTCCAGCAGACAGACACTGACACCCTCTGAAGCATCAATAGGTCATTGCAACAGAAACTTGCTGCTCACAGAAAGCAGTTTCCAAGCACATTAATGAAAAGTTGAGTGGAAGAAAATGGTTTGGCAGAAACTTCTGCACAATAATCTTTCACTGTCAGTTTTGAGAGAGGACTCAATTAATCATTAAATTGGGGAAGATTCACAATGTGTCAATACATTAGGAGTCACCACACACAGCTAGGACAAAACTATTAGCTTTCCTCTCAAACTTGTTGTAAAAATTGTGATTAGAATCTCACCTGAAAAATTTCACTTCGCATATAATTGATGAATTAAGAGAAGTTTTACATTTTAAGGGACCTGTTGACTTAAATTATATCTTTGTATTCTAATTTATTGCGATGCATGTTAAAAGTTGAAGTAAAGACAAGAAGCAAGAATGAGCTATGCACACATGTAACAACGACCTAAAACATCACAAATCAAGTCTGCTAATGAAGGACAGCAGAAGGAGGGCATAACCGTTGGGGTTACTCACCATAGTAGACGGGGACAGGGCTATGTTTCCTATGGAGGCTTTGAGCTCATCAACCGAAGGAGCCGATATGACACAATCAGCTGGCAGCGGTTTGATTTTGATTTTGAATTTCTTCTTGTGGTCCTCTTCCTCCTCGGACTCGTCCGACGAGAAGAAATGGGTCTTTTTGGTAGGTGAGGGCACAAAGTCAAAGAAAAAGTCCAAACGTAAAACAATCCAACTAATTTGACATCTAACTAGGATCCCATTTTAAATATGGAACATTTAACACAGTAACTCATTACAGGTGAAACAAAAGCCCTGTTTCTACTTCGTGATGCAGTGTCTGCTCCTAATTAACATATTTTCCTTTTGGGGTCCAAACAATTGTCCCTTCAGTTGTTCTGTTACTGTCAAACGTAAAAACAACAATCACTCCTCTGCACAGTCTGATGAGAAACATTCAAAAGGTGACAGAAAACAACATCGCCTGAAAGCTTACAAAATACACAACCAATCTAGACACGCCAGTTCATTAATGTGATGTTTCACAGAAAGGTTATAAGGTTTTTACAAGACATTTGAGGTATAATACTCTAATACAATTACTAATTAGTAAGACACTGTCGTACATAACCTTTTAATAATCTTCTCAATTATGACAAGATATTCTTTGAAAACAAAACAACTGATTTGTTTAAAGAGATGTGAACGGATTTTGTCATTGACTAGCAATGGAAAATCAGGTTGTGCTGAGGATATCTCCTTCCTCTGACTCTTCATCAGGTCTGATGCTGTAGCCTTCATCATCCAACTCAGGGGAGTTCTGAAACACAAAATCAGTACAAACCTATCAATGTGAGTACAGTTCAAATGCCAAATGTTGGATTTCCAGTTGTAACAAATGAAGTTCATTGAAACAAAACAGTAAATTGAAAAAGTCATACTTGTCGTTGACTGATACAAATATAGGTATAGCTCAGTTACTGGTATCAATGTACAGTAAAGTGCTAAAACGTTCTATTATGCAGCCTCGTCTCTCCTTGACCTGTTTCCGGACGCTTCCAGTCAGCTGGTTGAAACATGGAAACTATATACTCTTCTAACATTTACAGGAAAGATAAATTTGTCTGTTTGGTTATATCTGGTTAACTAAAGAGAGCTGCCCATGCGTCTTACTAATTTGAATATGTAGAGTATTAAAACTGCACAGAAACCTATAAATATGAACAAATCTGCTTGACCAAACACCAATTGTCCTCTACCTAAGTATGTGCATGACCGGTGTGGCTGGCTTAATCGCCAAAACGCTTGCACACCGATCACTACATTCATTTTGCCTTGTGGCTCCATGTTTTGTTGCTCTCTTCCATAGCAAGAAACATTTGCAATGTGGGGCGGAGGGAGTGCAAAGCTTCTGTTTTACCCTGGATAATGCTGTACAACAAGATCTTGGCAAAGCAAACATTATAGGAAACATTCTAATAATGGTAAGAATCAATATAATGATTTAGTAGCAATAGGAATAATTCCTGTATTTCTGTTTTGCATACAATTAAATAATTTTGGGATTACACTGTTAATCATTTGTCTTAACACAAAATTATGTGTTTTTATTGATGGCTAAATATTAAGAGACTTTTATTCTGGCCTAAGTTTATGTACCAACTACAATTTCTTTAAGCAACCAGTGATAAAATAAGGTCAACACTAACTCTAAGGAAGGCAGAAATTTTGGTATGTGATTTTGTGCAGAAGCACCGCCTCACCAACGTAAACCAACTAACTTTACTTACGTATCTTTCCCAGTCGATATCTCCATAGAAGCCATTCGGGGCTCCATTTGTCTTCTTCTGAGACTGAGAAGACAGAAGCTGTTTGATTAAAATCCCTCCAGACACTGAAGAAAGAGTGAGTTATGTAAGACTCCACTTTATCTACTGCAAACTACAACCCAGCAGGATTCTTGTGCAATTGGATTTTTTTTCTCAGACGCTATTCTATTTTCAGATTTTCCACTTTTCTGAAGCTTGGGGTTATCAAAATAACAACACTAGAACCAATATTTAGCATTTTTATAAGCCATATTTGAACAAAAAAGATTAATTATGATAACAAAAGTATTCTTGCTCCAAACATTGCACTGAATGTTTCCTTGTTTTCATTTACTATGTGATTCTGACAGCTTGTTAATGAAATAATAGCTCAGGGAGTAAAAGCTCAGTGGGAGACTGATGGAATAAATAACAAGCTGCAGTGTTTTTACTGATACTAATTCTATCCAGACACAGTGCTACTCTAAAAGCTTGTCTATTCTAAAAGGCTGTGTTCAGTACCGATTCAACCTCTTGGGGTTCCTGGCAAGCAAAAACAACACAAAAATACATAATTTATCCAGTGTTCACCAGATTCAGCTCTCTTCAGAAAGTCTCTTTGTGCTTGTACAAAAAATCTGATTTGAAAATAAATATAACTGTTACTTACACCACCATCTCTGTCTGGAGACCCTCTGTTTCACATAAAGGGAAAAAAAGAGAAATAAATATGAAACGTTTTTTGTTCTCTTTACTTGAAATATTGACTAAATTAGTCCAGGTGAAATTATTTAAAATACTACAAACCAATCAGATTAATCAATGGATTTTAACATCCACAACACTATGCTACCTCCTCTGAAAGTGGACTTACGTAGAGTCACTGTCCTTCTCTTTCTTCCGTATCCCGAAGGCCTTCCTGGTACGTTTTTTCAATCCTGAAAAAGCACAAAGAGAAACCAAAGGCATGAATAAAAGGTGGCTCGCGTGGGAGGCTTAAAGGGTAGCCTGGGTCAGCTGCATGTCAGTGGGATCAAAGGCAATATTTTCATGTATTCTTTATTGACTTGCTGCATCGCTGGGAAGAAAAACGCTGCTACAACTATAAATGTGTTCACGCTCATCACAGATTGAACAACAGCCTTGCAATCATCAAGGAAACCTTTTAGGATGGAAAATTAATTAGGACTGAAAATCAATGAGCCAGCCACTGAGCCAGGACAGCAAAAGGGCAAAGATGGAGGAAGCTATAGTAGGTCACATAGAAAGTTCAATACATTACAACACAAGACTCAAAATGTACTGATTAGCATATTGCATGATAAGCTTTAGTTAAATTAACTGAACTATTATTTTTAATAACTCTTTCAATAAGCTTAAAACCTTATCTTTGTGTCTTCTTCACCTTAAAAGGAGGTTAGGTTACAGTTTCTCAGCTTTATATCTGTTACCTTTGACATTAGAGCAATTTAATATCGGCTGCACTGAAAAGCCCTGTTGAAAAGACTGATCTCAGATGATCCCACCTCTTTCTTACCCAGAATGAAGGCCCAGTTGTCCCCCTCCATTCTGTATCTGCCGAGTCCTCTACTTTCATTCTTTCTTCTCTTTACCTTGCAGAGAACTCATCGCATAATCTACAGACCAACCAGTCTCTTCCTCATACCACCCTGCAGATACACGCTGTACCTCTGATGAGGAACTTGATTCTCTTCTAGCTGAAGCATGCGCACACACCTACATAGATAAGGTATCCTGTCCTTGATCTGCATATGGTGCTCAAATTCAACACCAGTGGCTTTATTTCGGAGTTAAAGGGAGATTTAATGCAGAAATGTAGTTGTCTGAAAATTACAAAAAAAAAACATCAAAATCTGTTTCAGCTAACTGTTTCATTTGAATTGCATTAGTCAATGATGTTAAAGAAGATAGGCCTTTCCTTGGTCTTTATCTCTACTGACAAAGTATAAAACAAGTAAGCCCCTGCAAACTGCACTGACACAAAATGTGATCAATATCCAAGAACACAAGCATATTCTGTGTTTTGAAAGGGGTGTTGCTTTAATAAAAACAAATTCAGAAGAATGAGAAATAAAACAATAAAAAAAAAATCCTCCAGGTTTTCTGTCAAAGATTCACTTTTTTAATTTAAACACTTTACATTAAGGGTTTTTACATGTTGTGTTTTTTCTCAAATAGTGTGGAATGTGAGAGGCATGAGGTTTTTTTTTTTTTTTAAGTTGGTGCCTTTATTAATGGTTGAATGAAAAACAAGCCTCCAGTCACGATGTGGCAGCAGTGCCCAAACTAATCAACAGGCTGCCTGTTCAACCCAGAAAAAGAAGTAGCCTACACAAACACACCTGCGTACAGAGCTGACAGTACAGGAGAGATGCAGAGACGCTTGTAGAGGGAAGTAAAGCAAGTGACTGTCACCAGTAGAGAAAGACCAAGAAATATGAAAGAGTCTACGTAGCCCTTAGTTTCACTATGAGTGTAAAATGTTATGCACTTTTCATCCCTTCCGATAATCTAAAAGCAATATTGCAAATGTTGCAAAAAAAGTTGTTTTTTTTAAGTTTAAAACTGTTTTGATTGTCACTGTATTTAGTCTAAAATGCAAATTCCTGCAAGTCATTCGCACTTCCGTTTTAAGACTTTTGACAAAGGTCTTGCCTCCAAAAAGGGGAAGACAGATCGGACTGGTGCAATCATTACATAATCAGCCAACACGGTACAGGTAAACAATTTTTACCTGTACTGCAAAAAATAGGTAAGTGCATACAGGTTTTTCAGATCACAGAAAGAGTGAAAGCTATGAAGCTAAACAAAAATGAATAAAAATACAATTGACAAATATTTTTGTTTTGGAAAAGTGTAAACATGTTCTAATGATCATAATCTAATACTATCCCTGCATATCAGTAAAAACCTTCCCCCACCCAAAAAAACATTTGCTACCGTCTTTTGCTTGACTTGTTTGTACCTTGAATTTTCTACACTAACTACAAGTCTGGGCCTTATTTTTCATTGGTATTTAATTTGTCAGGGCTGCACAGTGGCGCAGTTGGTAGAGCTGCCGCCTTGCAGCAAGAAGGTTCTGGGTTCAATTCCCGGCCCCGGCCTTTCTGCATGGAGTTTGCATGTTCTCCCTGTGCATGCGTGGGTTTTCTCCGGGTTCCCCGGTTTCCTCCCACAGTCCAAAAACATGACTGTCAGGTTAATTGGTCTGTCTAAATTGCCCCTAGGTGTGAGTGTGT